>VYZS01049847.1:0-23632 GCA_013400695.1 Neodrepanis coruscans
AAAGTGCAGCAGCATTGACCTCGTGTTTGTGTTGTCACAAGTTTGTGGCCTGGAGAAGGGGACAGGTTACCCTGTCGTGCCACACTGCACCGAATCGTGGGAGCGCTTGGAATGGGTCATGCAGGTCTCAGGGGCTAATCGGGGGTGGGCGGATGTTTGTGGCACCAGAGCTGTCTGTGCCAGCAGCTGTTATTGTCCGTGAGAGAGGCCGGCAGTGTGGAGGGGCACTGATTTGGACATGCCAACGTGAAACGCTGGCGCGGAGCCCCCGTGCTGACGGCAGCCCTATTGTGCTGGGGTGTTAGCAAGGCTATAGGCATGCCAGGCTTTGCAACAAAGCGTCTGGCTCCATGGAGGCTTCCAGCACGGGTGAGATTGCCGGCCTGGATCGTAGGAATCCTGGAGGTGTGCCTTTCCTCCGGAGCCCTGCGCTTCCCGCAGCAGCAGCCGGCTCGGTGCGGGTATCCCGGGGATGCTGGAGCCCAGCGAGCGGGGCGGGTTGGCAGGATCCCCGGGGTGCTGGAGCCGTGTGAGTGGGGCAGGTTGGCAGGATCCTCGGCCGAGGGTATCCCCGGGTGCTGCCCTCGTCTCTCGCAGCCCAGAGGGGCGGGCGGGGGGCGGTGGCGCCGGGGCGGCATCCGGGGAGAAGCCGCTTCCTGGCGAGGGCGGAGCGGGCGGCGGAGCCGCGGCCGGGGACAGGGGGGGACAGAGGGGCTGCGGGGACGTGACAGCGGGGACACCCCTTGTTCTGGCCCCGCCGGCATGGAGGAGCCTGGAGGTAAAGGGCGGGGGGGATGCCGCGGCTCGGGGCGGGGGCTGTGACAGGCGGAGGTGCGGAGGAAATGCCGGCACCCCTTGGGATGCGGGGGATCGCCCTCCTGGTTGGGCATCGGGGTCCCCGGCGGTGTGCGAGGCTGTGGTGCGGCAGAGATCTGGCTGTCCTCTGTGTTGAGAGCCCCTTTGTGGTTAATGCCATCCTGAGGGGAAGTGGTGAAGTATCACGGCTCATTCGAGCTGCCTGCAGTTTCTGTTCCCCTTTTTTTCCTGTGCTGGTCTTGGAAGTGCTCTGCTTGGGCACCTCATCCTCTGGCCTGTCTTGAATCCTGTATCCCTCTGTTTCACATATTCCTCTCTGNCAAGTTGGTTATCTCTGACTGTGGGGATCCTTCTTGTGGGCTCTGTAATTGTCATCTTTGCTGTTGGAGAAAAGGAGGGAGAAATAATTGCGTGGAAAAAATGGTGGCAATGATCATAAACAGGAAGTGAGACTTGGAGTTTGTGTGGCTGGTACAGTTTTGTACTTTTTCCTAGTGGTTGGGGTTGGGTGTGTTTTCCTGTGTATGGTGACTTCTCGATTCGCTGTGGTTTTCTTTTTCATTTCTTTCTTTTTTTATGTGTTTATTTCCTGTGGTGGTGGCCTATTTTTTTTTGTTTGTTTCATGTTTGGTTGCTTATTTGGTTTTGTGTCCTCAAAGAAACAGAAAGCTGCTGTATGTGTGGCTCTGTAGTTGGAATTGATCAGCAAGGGGCCACTAGAAATTTCCCAGGGGACCCCTTGCTAATTCCTGATGCTGCACATTACACCAAGGCTCTATCAAATGAAGGGTGCACCTCAGTCAGGACATGCTCAGGTTTAAATTTCTTTCACTGCTTAATGCAACACCGATGTTTTCTAGAGTAGCTTGCTGAGTTAGTGTGTAGCTGACTTGATGGTGCTAAAAGGAGAGAAATTAAGCCTTTTTTTTTTTTCCCCTTTTCTCAAGTCACAAGGGTGTGCTGGTGCTTTTGTCTCCTAGAATTGTACCAGCTAACTCTAGTGACCTATTTCTTGTATGCTGTTGACTGGAATCTTGTGTCCCACCCCAGGCATTATGGTTTTGTGCTGTAGTTGTGTTGGATTAGGGATGTGTCTGTCAGAAACTCTCCAAATGACAGAAACACATTACCTGAATTGCAAAAGTAGACAGATGGATGTTAAAAGTTATTTTTCAATACACAGTGCAAGTGGGACATTTGGTATTGTTTGCTCTGCTTCTTTCTTCCTTACAATGTGCAACATGATGGAACTAGACAGAAAGATTAGCAAAGGAACCATTTGTCATAAGCTGCTGTGTCATCACTGGTTGAGGGCTGCCAGCAAGACATCTGAAGTACAAATGAACCACCAAAACCCAGTCATGAGAGAAGTGCATCTGGTTTGATCCTTCTCTGATGCATCTCTTCAGTTTTCTGCCTTTCTTACCCACTCCAGAACAAAATGTAGTATAATATAAAGCCACAGCAATTGGTCTCTTGGTCTTAAATAAGAGGCTAAGGATGGCTAAGTTAGTGCTGCTGTAGAAATGTTGCATTTAGTATTGATTATTCTATGAATCTGACATAACAACTTTCTGGGGAAGTCTTTTTGTTTCCATGAATAATTCATGGAGCAGAATATCTGAATATCTGAAACAGTGTGACAACAGATAAGGGCTTTGTTTGTGCAATATTCTTTATGATTTCAGTAAGCAGAAAGGTAAGCATGTACATACCTGACCCCAAACTGTAATTTCAAGGAAAAAACATAAACACAGTATTACTCCCTCCCCCCCAGCAGAATTTCTGTGGCACAAGAAGGCTTGGAAGAGGTGTTACATTCCATGGCAGTTTATGCATTCCACAGGCTAATAAGATTTTGGCTCTTTCTGTAAGGGCAGTATCATCTCCCTTAGGTTACAGATAAGTCCTTATAAAGCCTGTTGACAACAGCTGGATATAAAGATGAGACAATTTGATTACTGCTCTTAAAACTTGCACTGGGAGTAGCTGGAATGAAAACCTTGGTCTTTACCCTACTGGTGGTTGGGGTTAGCTGGGAAGAGAGGTGGGTGTCCAGAAGAAAGGATTTGGAAGTTACACCTCCTTGTCTTTGGAGTTCTTTGCTGCATGGTTGATAAGAGGACAGCTTCTTTCCTACTTGGTGAAGGGAAGAGGATTCACATTTATTTGACTGTGCAGTAGTAGAAACTTGTTCCACATCTTTGGCCAACATGAGTAGGTGGAAGCAATGGGGTTTTCTTCGAGGAGGCTGAGGGGTGCTGGTGCTTTCCAGCCTCCTCAAAAAGGTTCTGGGAAATTTCTTATGTCCTAATATGCATAGGTGTGAGGACATCTTGACAGTCAAAAGGAAAGCTGTTCTCATATCCTAAAAGAACAAAGCAGTTTCAGAGATTCTTTCATACACACAATGGGCAGTTGGTCCAACTTACTTCCCCCCACACCCATTTGTTTCTTGTAGTGCTCAGTAGCCTGAGCTACTGCTCTGTATTCAGTAATCTGAGCAAGTTACTGGCAAGGAAAGCATATACTCAGGACCAAAGAATGAGGCAGGGAGTGGGAAATGGGCATAGTGAGAGATGTTTCCCAAATATATGATAACTATTCACAATGACCTGCAGCTCCAGAGGAAAGATTACATGATGGTGAAAAGCTTCAGACCAGGTGTAAACCAACCTGTGGAGGTCCTCGGCACAAGAGAGACATGGACCTCTTGGAGTGGGTGCTGGGGAGGGCCACAGAGATGATCAGAGAGCAGGAGCACCTCTCCTGTGAAGACAGGCTGAGAGATCTGGGAATGTTCAGCAAGGAGAAGAGAGCAGGCTGTGGGGAGAACTCACTGTAGCCTTCTAGTACCTGAAGGGGGCTTATAAAAAGGAGGGAGGGCATTTTTGTATGGGCAGATAGTGACAGAATAAGGGCAATGGTTTTAAACTTAAACAGGGCAGGTTTACATTAGATTAGACATTAGAAAGGATTTCTTTACTTGGAAGGTGATAAAGCACTGAAAGAGGTTGCCCAGGGAAGTTGTGGATGCCCCATCTCTGCAAGGCCACATTGGATGGGGCCCTGAGCAACCTGGTATATGAGTGGCATTTCTGCCCATGGCAGGGGGGTTGGAACTAGATATTCTTTAAGGTCCCTTCCAACCCAAACCATTCTGTGACTCTACTTGCTGCAATACCTTTAACAACCCTCTTAATGAGGAGTAAATGATCCTAACTGGCTTTTATTCTCACTGTTCCCCACAGACCTGCCGCTGCCACCTCCTCCTCCACCTGGAGAGGAGGCAAGTTTCTCCTCAAACTGTGCATTTCCACCACCCCCTCCACCCTTTGAAGAGCCTTTTCCACCAGCCCCAGAAGAAGCTTTTCCCTCTCCTCCTTCTCCTCCACCTCCTCCTCCGCCGATGTTCGATGAAGGACCTGTGAGCAAGGTACCTGCCCCACAGGTGAGTGAGGTCAAAGGAAATACTGTTTCTGTGGTGCTCTGTCACTTGGGACAGTGGGCTACTGCTGTCTGACCTCAGCAGCAGGAAGCCCTGAGATCTGGGAAAGCCAAAAATTGGTAGGTTTAGGGTGAGCTGGTTGGGCTGCAGCTCTGCAGGTGAAGGGCCAGGGGCTCTAGTGGACAGTGAGTTGAATGTGAGCCAGCAATGCTCCCTTGTGGCAATAAAGGCCAACCACATGCTGGGCTGCACTTGTGAGAAAAGGACAAGGACACTGATTATTCCTCCCTTCTGTGCTGCATCTTGGAGGACTGTATCCAGTTTGGCTCTCCAGTATAACCCCAGTGGAATACTGAAGGAGATGCAATCCAGTGAAAGGTCATAGCAGTCATTGGGGGTTGGAGCAGATGAGGTGGCCAAGGCAGGGACCCAGCTGCACTCTGCAATACCTAAAGGAGGGCTGGAGAGAAGACAGATTCTTCTTCCTGGGGCACAGCAAGAGACAATGGACAGAAGTTGTGGCGAGGGAAATTCCTCTTGGATGGAAGAAAACCCTGTTCCACTCCAAGGGTGGCTCAACGCTGGGGAATCTGCGTCCATGGGGATGTTCAGAAATCACCTGGACAGGGCCCTGAGCAGCTTGGTGTATCTTGAGAGTTAGTCCTGCTGTGAGCAGAGTGTTGGACTACAGACCTCCAGATGTCTTTTCCCACATAAATCTGTCTGAGAGCTTCTTTGGGCTGTTTGTAGACCTTGTGGACTGTGTCCTGCTCGTCCTCACCAACTTGTTACCCACTTGAAGCAAGGAGCAGATCCATACCAGAGTCCAAAGTACCAAAATCTGCTGTTGTAAGGGGATGCACCCATTTCTCTGGCTGTCCCTGTAACATGCTCTGCTCCCTCTTTCCTCATGGATGGCGGTGTAGGTACGTGGCAAGATGAGCAGCATTGATCTTGAGATTGACTCACTGTCTGTTATGTTGGATGACATGGAGAAGAATGACCCCTTCAAAGCCCGGGTGAGCTCTCCAGAGTGTTGCAGGTGGAAGAGATGACTGGTTTGCCAAACAGAGCTAGTGAGAAGGGTGCTGCTGAAGGTTAAAATGTCTGGATAACCATAGCGTGGAAGGACCAGCAAGCACAGATTTTGCAACTTGTCTGGACTGCTGAATATGTAACAGAGTGGGAAGTCCTAGCATTCTGGGTCTGGGGTAGCTGCTGACTTACTGCTGTAGACAGCATATTTCCTTCCACCTTGCTGATAACTGCCTGTTTTCTTTCTGCTGCTTCCCTTTACAGATAACTCCAGGATCCACAGGCTCTCTGGAGAAGCCATCAGCCCCAAAAGCCCATGTGGAAATACCACCTGCACCCAGAGATACTCCTCATTCCTTTCCTTCCAAGTTCACACCAAAGCCAAGTGGAAGCTCATCTTTCAAGCCCCCTGGAGTGGATCTGAACCCCACCCCAACGCCATGGGCAGCCCCACAGCAACGCAAAGAGCCCCAAGCACCAGTCCCTCCACCCACTGCTCTTCCTGCTCCTCAGCCTGCTCCCAAATTCACCCCACCTTCTGTTGCTGGCTCTCCTAAGTCTGTGTCCCAATCAGGTGGCAGTGTTCCCGTGGCTCCCTCAAACTCTACAAGATACCCTACCTCCCTTCAGACTCAGTTCACAGCCCCTTTGCCTTCAGGTCCCTCCTCTCGAGCACAGCCTCCCAATTTCACCTATGCACAGCAGAGGGAAAGACCCCAAGTGCAGGAGAAGCCACGTCCAACAGAACAACCTGCTGCTGCAAAGGACACGGTAAGGGGAAGGGCCAAGGGTGTCCCTGGACAGGCACACACTGGGAGTGAAATCAGAGGACAGGAGAGGGTCTGCCCCAGGCCCTGGGAAGCTGTTACCCATCTGAAAGAGAGATGTAACTGTAGAGATAGTGGGGAAGAGGGATAGGACTTGGTGTAAAGGTGGGAAGAAGCAAGCACGGGATGGCAGTGTTTCCTAGAGAGGGACAGAGCAGATCAATAAAAGAGAAGTAGGTGTATTAGCCACAAGATGGGAAGGAATCTGTCTGTGTGTGTCCTTTGGGGATTGAATGTTTCTTCTTCCTGCAGCATAGACCTACAGGTTCCAGTGTAGATCCACCTAGAGGGAATTCCTGTCTGACCATGAAGGAGGTAGAAGAGCTGGAGAAGCTGACCCAGAAGCTAATGAAGGATATGGAGCATCCACCCCCATCAGAGGCTGCTACTTCTGGTGTGTTCCCTCAGTGGACAGCAGTAGGACTGAGGCTGTGCTGAGTTTTCATCTCTCTTAATCCCTTTCTTCATCCTTTGACAGAGCTCTGTGGCTTCTGTCGGAAGCCCCTGTCACGAACCCAACCAGCTGTGAGGGCCCTGGACAGCCTCTTCCACGTGGAATGCTTCACCTGCTTCAAATGTGAGAAGCAGCTGCAGGGGCAGCAGTTCTACAATGTGGATGAGAAGCCCTTCTGTGAGGACTGCTATGCTGTGAGTCACTGGGATAAAAGCTGCTGGGGAGAGCGGAACTTGCTGTGGTTGCTCTCTGGGTTTCTCTTCCTTCTTCCATGTTGGTTCTCTGTCGTAGGGGATTGGATTAATGTGTCTTACTTGTTTCCTTTGGGCTCAGGGGACCTTGGAGAAGTGCAGTGTCTGCAAACAGACCATCACAGACCGGATGCTGAAGGCTACTGGTAACTCATACCATCCCCAGTGCTTCACATGTGTGATGTGCCATACCCCACTCGAGGGGACCTCTTTTATTGTGGACCAGTCCAACCAGCCTCACTGTGTGGATGACTACCACAGGTATGGAGAGAGCACCTGCATGTGCTATATGAGAGAAGGCAGATTTATGTTTATTTTTGCTGCAGTATGGGGTTGGGTTGCCCATGTCATCTGTTGGACATGAAGTTAAAAATGAATCAGCGATGTACCTTGTAGCAATTAAGGTCTCTTCCCACCTAAATTTCTTTGTGATTTATTATCCCCTTGCTGCTAATACTGTTGAACAGCAATGAGAAACTTGCCTTGAATGTCTCCACAGTGGTCAAGGTCTCCTCTGTGTTCTTGTGTGTTGCAGGAAATATGCTCCACGCTGCTCAGTCTGCAGTGAGCCCATCATGCCAGAGCCTGGGAAGGATGAGACTGTGCGTGTGGTGGCATTGGAGAAAAACTTCCACATGAAATGTTACAAGTGTGAGGTAAGCCTCCCATCTGTTTCATGCCCATCACCAGCAGCTGGACCTGGTCACCTTTGTCTGTCCTGACCAAATACTAATGTTGTTTTGAATGAATCTGGAGCATTTTGAAGCAGGTTCAGGAGAAGATTAGATATTCACAGACCATGGGTCCATGAACAAGGACTGTGTGGGGTGGCTGTGTATCCTCCAACACCCCTAATAACAGCAGTTGTGTTTACCAGTGGAGCATGTTGGAATTAGAGAAGGGACTTGCTCTGCCCTCAAAATAGCATCTCCCATGAGCACCATCAGAAACAGCAGTGGGCTGTGAGCCATTTTCCTGATACAGTGGGGTGTTTCTTATGTCCTTGAAGGCATTTACCCTGCTGTTGGCCACTGTTGAACTCCCTCCCTCTTCTTTCCCTGTTTAGGACTGTGGGAAGCCCTTGTCCATTGAAGCAGATGAGAATGGGTGCTTTCCCCTGGATGGGCACGTGCTGTGTATCAAGTGTCACACAGCTCGTGCCAAACTGGCACGTTGAGGAGCTTGGAGTGGGCACATCCTTGAGATCCCTGCACTCATTCCTCTTCCCCTCCCTGCCACTGTCCTACCCTTCTGCCCAGCAAGGCAGATTGCTACCAATGGAGACTAAGCCAGCACAGTTCTTTACTCACGTAGGATTCACTGCTCCAAGATTTCACTCTGCACTTCACCCACCAAGAAAGGACCTCTTCTCCTGTCACTGCTTCCTGGCCACAGCATATTCCAGGCCGGGAGCTGCAATCAAGGTGAGTGCACAATTGCTGTTCCCTCAAGACTCTGGAGAAGAAAGACCAGACCTCCACCACCTCCTGGTGGAAGCAGCAAGAACAACCTGGTGGCAGGTGCTGGGGAGAGCTGAGCATTCTTCACCTCTGTGGAGCCAAGGATGATGATGTGAGTTTAGAAGGTGGAAGTCTACATCTCAGCACCACTTCTGTCTTCAGTTCTGTTTTCTATCTTGTGGCACCTGATTATCAAGATGTCTTCCCCTGCCCCCTCCCTTGTTCCTCTGTTAAGAGTGTGGAGGCAGAACGTACTGGGAATCTGTTACTGTTGCTGGAAAAAGCTGACCTGTTATAGCTCTCCTGTCTTTAATGGATTTTACTGATTAACTGTCTTGTCTTTTTTTTTCCCTTTTTTTTTTTATTAGCCAGATGAAACTGGCAATGTTTGAAATACTTCTCTGTTCCTGAGTTGGGAATTATTTTATTTTTAAAAATCTTTTTTCCCCTTCCCAAAATGAAACATTTCCCAGTGTGTTTTCTGGACAGCCAGGCTGGGCACCAGAGTAGCAAAGCAGTCCAAAGAATGCATGTTTACAAGTAAAGACTGTCATAAGGATGGGCAGCACAGGCTGAGGAGGCACCTCAGTGCATGGATGAGGATTCAGCAGACTGAGGAACATTTCCCCATTCCAGTAGGGATTCTTTCACTGCTGTTAGTGAAAGCTGCAGTGTGATTGCAATGTACTGTCTGGCTCTGTGTTACTGCACTGAGCCCCGTTTCCTGGACTAGAAACTCTCAAACTGAACAAACCTTTTGAATAACAACACTGTCCAACCACTGTTAGCATTCAATAAAATGTGTGGTTTTTTCCATTAACGTGTGTCTGCTATATTTGTGCAACTACCCATGAGAATTGCTGTCTTTGGCAGTAGAGAATGTTTAGCTGCTTTTCCACCTAACCTCCAGAGATGAGGAGTCTTGGTCTCCTTTCCAGAGTGTTTAGTTTCCAATTTTCTGTGCCTGAAGATTAGCTCTCAGTTAAAGCTGTGGAAGATTGCATTTTAGTACAGCAAGTTTGGAGTCTGCTTGATGTGTCACTGGGAGTGCCTACAAGCACCAAGGATGCAAGTGGGTTGTAATAAAAGTGATCAATTTGCTTGCTTTGTGTTAATTATTGCTATTCTGAAAGTTTGTGCTTGGTGTTTATGGTTTTAAGCATGTAATGGTCACTGGAGGTGAAACTCCTCTTTGTGGTAAGCACCAATGTTTCTACATTTCAAAGACATGAAACCTGCTCTTGATCTCTTGCCAGTCTTTGGGCAATCTCTAACAACTCTTTGCAAATTGATTCAGTAAATGCTTTGAGGTTTTCTATAGGACAAGTAAAAAAAAACCAAATTGTACCTTTGATTATATACCCCAGTTTTTGCTGGTTTGTAGACATTGAGAGGTGGTTTCTATATTATATAAAATTATATATGAATTACATGTAAAACTTTGATATCAAAGCTTGTGCCTACAAGCACCAAGGAGTGTGGAGGAAAGAAACTCTGAGGGGATGGAGAAGCACTCTCCAACTCAACTTTGCAGAGCTATCAGAGGACCATTGCCCTGGTGTCTGGAAACTTAATGGAGTCAATGGAAAGGTCTCTCTTTATCACCTTGTGGATTAAGAGGAGGTTAGTCCTGAGGGGCAGGGGGTGCAGGGAAAGAGCAGTTGGTGACTCTACAACACTTCTAATGGGATGTTTAGGAGTGGAATCAAAGATAGGAAAAGGGAGTGATCAAGCACAGGAAGCACCATTGGAAAAACTGAAGGGGAAAAAGGGCACAGGAGGAGGTGGCTGCACATACAGAGAGCACTTGTCTGGCCATGCCCTGTGTGTCATCAGTGCAGTTTGTCCTGTCTTCACAATAAGTTTTTTTATGTGGATCTAAGCACCAGTAACTGGAAATAGCTGAGTCCATGCACATTGGATGGGTGTATATGCCCTGGTGTTTTTGCTAGCAAAATCCAAGTTGGAGTAGATGGTGGATAGGGTAAGAGACTTGAGAGCCATGACAGGGCATGGCTGTGAGTCTGGCTAGAAGCTGTAAAAATGTGTCTGAGAGTCAACTGCTTGAGCTCCCAGGAGGTACAAGCCAGCTACTTAACAAGCTACCAGAGAACAATTGGCATCTGTGTGTGATGTAGCTGGGAGATCAGGGAATCCTGTGGCCAGCTCACTGCTGGAGGGCTCCAGGGTGTGTATGTGTATATCTGACTGCACCACTGGAGCAGGGCTGCAGGCCTTAAGGATTTGTGTGTCGTCGTGCCAGCAACTGAGATTAGCTCAGGCTCCAAGCCATGGTGCCAGCTAGTGGATAACTGGTCCTGGACACTAGAGGGATTCACAGTACATTTGTATATATTTCCCTCCAACAGGTTCATCCTGATCAGCCAGAGAAGGGAAAAGGATCAGGCTGTTTGTGCTGAGCTTGCATGACTGTTGTGTTCTCTGCCCCAGGCCAGTCATGTACACTGTGTGTGCATTTATATGCACGTACATATTATATACTTATATATTTTGTGTGCATAAATGCCTGTTGGGGATACATGCTCAGGCTTGCTACAGGCTGTAACCTGAAGACCTGGAACTGAACAGCCTCATCTCTATCAAGCCAGCTGATTCAGCAGCTTGTAGCAGCTGAAGTTGGAAGGGACCTCCCTGCTTAGAGCAGGGTCAACTAGAGTACATTGTTTAGGAATGTACCCCCTCTGTTTTTTAATACCTCCAAGGATGAGAATTCTACAACCCTCATGGGTAACCTGTTTTCTAGCACTAACTACTCTCTTAAGTTTTTTTATAACCTTCAAATGGAATTTTTTACACGTTGATGAATTTTCAGTGCTGCTCCTTTCACTGGGTGACACAGTGTCTGGCTTCTTTTTACTTCCTCCCATCAGGTATTTATACAGAATGATAAGAGACACCCAATCCTCAAGGCTGGGTCCCTCTCTTTGTATGTCAGATTAATCCCTTCAAAATCATAGTGGCTTTTCACTGGAGTTGCTGTAGTAAGTCCATGTCCTTGTAATGTGGAGCCCAGAGATGAACACAAGACTCCAGGTTTCTGACCAGTGCTTGAATAAAGAGGAAGAATTGCCTCCTTCCAGTTCCTGGTAATGCATTTGCTAATGTTGCCCAGATACAATTGTTTTCCTTTGCTACAGGGGCTCAGGCACAACTTGCTGTTTACTGACCTGCAAGACCTTTCCTGCAAAGCTATTTTCCAGCGAGTCAGTCCCCAGCTTGTACTGATATGTGAGGCTATTCCCCCCTCATTGCAAGGCCATGCATTTTCCTTTGTTCAACTTCCTCAATCTCCTCTCTTCCCATTTCTCCCCTCTATTAAGATCCCTCTGAATGGCAGCACAGCTATAGGATGTATCAATCCCCTACTTTTCTATCACCTGCAATGACACACCAAAGTTTACATGACATGAGCTCATAATCTTGTGTCAGCCTCATCAGGGCTTACCTCTAGCCTGGGTATCTGCCAGGTAGCAACTTTGTGTTTCATGTTAAAGACATCTATCACTAAGGCTAAACTTACTGATACACTAACAACTCACAGCACTTAGTTTGTCAGCTCTATTTCCTACTGTAGTTGTAGTGACATGAGTAACTGTGGTACTTGTTTTCTGTGGTACCTTGAGTATGATCTGCTGCTTCTCATGTTGAACAGAAACCAGCCTTCTTGCTTTAGGCTGCAGTTCTTAAGTTCTCTGCTTTCTTCTGTCACTTATGGTTAAACAAGACCTTCCCAGGAGTAAGAGTGTTAATTTACAGCCCTAAGAATCTGGAGCATTATGCAGTTATAGAAACATTGATAGTTACATCTAGCAAGTAACTGATTGCTGAATGTGTAGCACTCACCTTCACCAAGCTAGACTTGAAAAATGAATCTTGAGGTAGCTACTCTTCCCAAATGGGAGAAAGGAAGTCTTAGGAACATCATTGAGAATTTTATTTTCCCCTGGACAGTCTATTTTGCAGGAGAAGGAAGTACTACTCATGTACTTCATCAAACTACAGCAGTAGCTGCTAATCTTTCTTATGATTTACGAATAATTACAGCTGTAAAAAGCTGGACTTGGATGTTAAATGGGTATGTCTGCAACTGGATTGAAAGATAAAAATCTGAAGTGACCAGCTGCATAGGTATCCTTTAATGCAACTGCACTTCCACATTGAATCTGCAGTTAAATGGACAAAGACCATTGGCTAAAACAACTAAACATGGATGTAAGGACCCAGATGGAACTTATGTATGCTAAAGATCCCAATCATATTTGAAATAAGTCAAAGAACTCCAACACAGCCTGCTCTGCCACAGATTTATTTACAAAATATTATTTACAGACTGTAACTGTCTTGAGATCTGATAAATAATAACATTTCCTCCACAGAGAAGGAGTAAGACAGACCACGTACACATTTTTCTGTTACAAATACCCTATCCAGCCAAACAAGACTATTCTCTCTTTTAAAAAGGGGCAGAGAAAAATGGATACCTAAAGGGTTCTTTGTCCATGGCATGAGGAAAGGTATTAAGCAGTTTGGAGAGATGTAAATCTCCCCTCTGAAGTGTGCATGTGCAAAACAGGAACATGCTGAGGTGACACACTCACATGACTTAGAGCAGGGTGTGCTGCTGTTCCCAATTTCTCCTCTGAAGAAGGAAGTACACCACAGGTTGTTGTTCAAGACAAGAATAACTGAATCGAAAAAAAATACATCCCTTAGCAGCAGCCTTGTGAAAGACAGAATAGTTTGTTCTTGTTGTACAATAAAAAAGACATAAGGCTGCTGAAGTGAGAAGGAATGTATGACATGGAGTGAATGAGCCCAGTCTCTGTCTGTACCCTTGTGCCTGTTCCCTGAATGTCCCAGGCTATCCATCTGAACACTCATCGCCAATCTTAAAACATCATCCACCATCCCCAGCCCATTTTGTATTCCATGTGATATACTGAGGGTCTGAAACTCCAGTATGTGGACTACAGGGACTACTTAGTGCTGCACAAAGTGGACTGTAGAAGACAGGGCTGAGAACAGTTTCTAAGACCAGTGCTCTGAAACGTACTGATGGCTGCTGTAAAGCTAAAGCAAGGAGGAACAGAAATGAGAGCAGGTGGTGTTGCCTCATGAGCCTTTTCAGTTCTTGTTTTGCTTTGCTTGTCCCAGTCACTCATTTGGAAGCAATTGCCATAGGAATGATTCCAAGTGATATCTGGTAAGAATGGGCATTTTTCAAGCTTAAGAGCACAACAACTGATCACTCCTTAAATCCTTGGATGCTGCACAGGATCCTCTTCTGGTGGCCTGGAAGTGACACTCCCATCTGTTTCAAGTCCCTGAAGGAAATGGGAAAAGAAAGATAAAAATGAACTGCTGTTCTTGTTCCCTGGGGGGACAAGGGTGTGTGTAAGGGCAGAAATAGTTACCGAGCATTACTTCAGAAAGCTTCCTTTCCCTCTTCCTTCCCTACTTATATCTACCTTTTCTCTAGAGGGAAGAAACTTCTAGATGTTCCTGCCCTTCCCTGGCTACCTCTGCTCACCCAGTCAACTGTCTCCCACCTCATGACTAGACCTGTACTCCCAGTAAATCAGGACTTGTGATTAAATTGGCTTGTGATATGGGCCATGTCTCAACCTTTTAGCATGTCTCTGCCTGCTCATTTATGTAACTGCCCTGGCTGGAGCTGGCTGTACATCCTTTGAGATGTTGGTAAAGCATCTGCACTAAGTCCTTCTAAGGAGCCCAGAAAGATTTGCTATATGACAGAACAGTGTCTAACTGATAGAGGCAGGTGGAGTATGGAGTTCACAGCAGAAGAATATCTTACAGAGTCCTAGAAGGGAAAGGAGCTGATCAGGTTAGAGAACTGTTTTCCATCTGTTTCCCCTTGCTGTTCGTGTCTGATGTTAGTTCAGAGCAGCTCAGACCCATGAAAAGCCTCAATCACGGATATGGAAAGTTAGAGAATTAGTCTCACAGTTTGGGCTAATCCCAATTCTGGCCTGATTCTTCCCATTTAGGACAAGAAGTCTGTCCACTTCCATTTAACTACACAGAAGTGGATGGAGAGATAACTTCCAAGTAAATATCAGTGCCTGTTCAGACAGCACAGGGGCAAACACAGCCACTTGCAGCACAGCCTGAGGTGCCTCGTGGGAGCCTGCTCTGCACTTACTCAGCAGTGAGCTCCAGAATGGATTCCATGGTGTCCAGGCCAGCAGTGCGGAAGTTGGAGATGTAGCGCTTCATCCGAATGGATTCCAGCCATTCGGGGATGGAGCGGTAGGGGATTCCATCAGACCCACTGCAGCTGGGGAGGCGAAGTGTTACCCTAGAGACAGATCAAACCTTCGTTAGCCACTACCCTAAATGGCCAGCACTAGGAGAGAGGGCAAGCAAGCACCCCCTGATAGGGGTAGGCCAATCTCTCTGCACAGAGAGGTCAGACCAGGCCAATGGCTGTGCCTTCTGTCACCAGGAGAGAGAGATGACCTACTATCTTCTGCACACAGAGCACTCGAGGTGCCTCTTGCCACTCTGCATTGCTGGCACTGCCTCGAGCCCTGCTGGGGACAGGGAGGTGAAAATCTCCCAGTTAACCTCTCCTCCTCCAGTGGCTGCCTGCTTACCTGGGATCAAAGTCGGCAACAGACCGGAGGAGCTGAGGACTTGAGATGAAATGTTGCAGCTGTGCCCGGATTTCCTTAAAATGAGGCCTCCTCATCCGATCGTGTGACCAGCAGCTCTTCATGAGTTCGTAGAGGATGGATGGGCAGTCCACAGGTGGAGGGAGCCGGTACCCATCCTCTAAGCTTTTCATCACCTGCACAAAGAACAGAGAAATCTGGCAAAGAGCAGAGAGTGTGGAAGAGAAGGCAGAGACCTCTTTGGGGCTGGGAGCAGGCTGTTCACTGTTTTGCACAGTCAGGGAGGGGTTGAAGTAGATTACAAGTGTATCATACAGGGCTTGGACGGCACAGCACAGGATCAGGACACCGAAGGGATGTTAAAGGGAAGTGGCATGTGCATGTACTTTCAATTTGTTACTAGCTCAGTTTATTTGTCCCTCAGGACACAAGAAGTGCCCCTCACAAGAAGTGAGGACCAAACAAACCCAGCACGTGGTGAGAAAGGGGGTAACAGACTCTGAGGAATAATTTCAACAGCATGTGCTAACCTCGCAGATGTGCTGAGCCTAGAATGAGACCAGATACAATACTCAAGAGACAGAGGAAGAAGAAGATGAAACAGAAAGAGAATTCTCCAGATCCAAAGCCACAGCTGATTTAACCACCCTTAAATTTGCTCATTGCTGTCAAATATTTATTCTCTTTGACTTGGTTGTATTGATTTTTCACAGGGAGGGAGTCATGGTTATGTGTCCTAAAGAATAAAAAGACTGCAGGCTGAGGGGTATCTACAAAAGTTGGGCCTACATGCCATGTGTCTGGGTTCTTTTAAATCAGTCCTTGAGCTCAATGTCTGTTACCTCTTGATTGGTCATGTGTCCATAAGGCTTGTCACCAAATGACAGCACCTCCCACATGACAATTCCAAAGCTCCAGACATCACTGGCTGAGGTGAAAATCCGGTGAGCAATGGCCTCTGGGGCTGTCCATCGGATGGGAATCTTACCACCCTGGGAAAGAGCAGAGACACAGTGTATTCCACATGTATCATTAAGTCATATTTCTCCAGTGCTTTTATGTAAGAACTCTACAAAGTGGTTCAGAGACTGGGCCCACTTCACTTGAAGTGACGTGTAACCACCCCAGGGAGATTTCTCAAAAGGACAGAAATGTTCTTGTAAAGTAAATGAGTGTAAGCCCCCTGTTCAGTTGAAAACTACGCAAAATCACTGCTGTGGGAGTAAGAGCCTGACACCAGGCACAGCCCTACTTTGAAGGACACCATGCATTAGAATCACTGGAGCTTTCATTGAAAGAGACACAGAGATGTTCATAGTCCAAAACCCTGATCACAGCAAGGCTACCTTCAAAACCAGATTTAGTAACTGAGCCCAAGAGATCAGACCTCTTATTTTGCTTTTCACTTGAAAACCACAGTCACTCTGAATTTCTTAACAAACAAAATCAACGTGGACTTCCAGAAGTGTCACCTTCTGAATCATCCACGCTGTGACTTGCAGTTTTACTATGGGTTTTCCTCAGACACTAATATACAATACAAGACAGAAAGATTGTTTTTCTGCATTACCTTGGTTTCATAGGTTCCCTCTGCATCATTCTCCAATATTCGGGAGAGACCAAAGTCAGACACCTTGCACTGGAGACTGCGTGTCACCAGGATGTTGCGAGCAGCCAGATCTCGGTGCACATAATTGTGTTCTGAAAGGTAGGTCATGCCAGAGGCTATTCCCTGCAGCATGCTCACCAGCTGCACAGGACTAAATTTTTCCTCATTCTCCTGCATGGAAGAAGAAGAAGCAAGAGAGAAGATCCTGGTCAAGTGACGCTGATCTGCTTGGCTTCTAATCACTGGGCTTATCAGCTGATAAAAGTGGGCATTGGTGAACAAGCAAAAAGGCAGTGCTGCAGCCCAAAGGACCCAGCAGGTTCTCCCTAAGGGACAGGTGGTGGTCTCCAGAGCCATTATTAGGCACCTGCACTTTAACTACCAAAGAGAACAGTCTGGTCACTGAGCAAACTGGATGGCATCCAGCTTCAGCTTCTGAGACTGGAAATGTCAGTATGAAAAAGTAGGTGGAGGTCTAGATCTTATTTCTAGTCTTTTGGGCCCAAAATCCAGGTCAAGTGCAAATTCTGGGAGTACACAAGCCTTTTACACATTGGAGATTCTCACCCGGAGGAAGGTATCCAGCGCTCCATTCTCCATATATTCAGTGATGATCATCATTGGCCTCCCTTGAGGAAGACAAGAGGATGTCAGCCTTTTTGAAATGCTCCTATTCTTGCCTTTCAATGTTCTTCACATTGCCCTAACAGAGAGAACTACATCCAACCCCAGCTAACATCCCCACTCCACTGGCACAGCTGGCTGCCCCTTCTCCTTAGACATCTCCCAACGACCTTGTGTCACACACAGAACCTCAAAGCATCTCTTACACTATCCCAACTTCTCATCTACACACCAACACAGAAAGATCTCTCCTAACACTGCCTCAGGACTCTGTTGGAAATCCATACCTCTCCTCCCTTCCTCATTCTCTGCCACAGACAGACAGCAAACTCTGTAAGAAAGGCCTGAGAAATGTGCCAGCTCCTGCTCCCATTCCAGGACCCTCTCCCACACACCCTTCCTTACTTTTGGTGACAACTCCTTCCAGACGCACAATGTTGGGGTGATTGAATTGTCCCATAATTGTTGCTTCACGAAGAAAGTTCCACCACTGTGAGTCTGAATATGTTGATTTCAGAGTCTTGATGGCGACCACGATTCGCTCCTTCCCTGGGAGCCGCAGGGACCCACGATAGACCTCCCCAAACTCCCCTGGGGACAACCAGAGGCAAAAGGACACACATGAACCCAGGAACAGGTAGTGTGGAGAAACTGAAAGATTGGGAGAACAATAAATAACTCACCCTCTCCAATCACATTCTCCATAGTGACACAAGAGACATCCAGCTCTTTAGTGAATTCCAGCACTCCTCTGCTGGGGTCATCATATGGTTGCAGGTCTACATAGGGTTTCAACCAGACCTTCTCTACAGTAAAGGGGGAAAAAAAAAAGAGAAGATTAACATGCCAAATGTTTGAACAGCCCTTGTAACTTAGAACTACAAAAGCAGAAGTGAACCCATGGGATTCTGACAATGGCAGCAAACAAATCTACCAAGCATATACTGAAGAGTACAGCTGTTATGAGAAGAGGTGGATTACACGAGTGTCTGGTTTGAAACTAATGTTTCTTTTCATTCCTGCCAACCCATTCCAGGCTTCCCTCTGGTTTTACTACCCCTTTGAAGCTCACCTCGATCAAAGCCTGAAGTGCTGTAATCTGGCCGTGCATGCCTCCGACGAGCCCTCCTGCAACATAAGAAGCAATCATGAAAATAAAACAGCCAGCAGATAGCAAAGAGGAAAGCAACACTTCCAGGGTGTCTTGGACAGAGTTCAGAGTAGCACAGAGCAAAGAGGAACCAGACTCTACACCTACTCGGAAAAGTACAGCTGGCAATAAAATGTGATATTTCTTTTAAATTTAGAAATGGAGCTTTGTTTCCATACAGGTAGTTTTGTGCTGAGATACATATGAATTTTATGTTTTCTGTAGAGTTTCAGTGCAATATCTGATCTTCTTAAAACCCAGCAACAGCAGCCTTAGAGACATTGAGAAAAGAAGCAGAATTTTCTATCTAGGTAAAGGACCACTACAGTAAAGGTATATATAAAATGGTTTGAAAAGACTGCATACATGTATTACCACTTAATTGATCAGCAGCTACAGAAATGATTGTACCATAACAATGTTGTTATTCCTCTGTTATCAGAACAGTATGCTAGTGCTGGATTATAACAAACCTGAGAAATCACCACGATTTCCTCTGTTCCCAGCAGCAAACCATATCTTACAAACATTAATCCCTCCAATCCCGCTAATCAGAATTATTTTCTGAGACCCTTATTGCAGCACACTGGTCTTTTCCTTCTCTAACTAACCTCAACATCCTGTGAGAGATCAGGGCCTCCCTTTCTCAAGCTCCCAGAGCTCAGCTATTCCTACATCTATACCTTTCTCAATACCAGAAATCAATACTTACTTTCGCCGACAGATGATGAATCCCAGAAGCAGCCCAATAAATAGTAGAACTCCGAAGATAATAGAAACTATGACTCCACCAGACAGAGCTCCTGTGTCTGCAGAAACAAAGACAAAAGCCATATCATTTAAAAGGCCAAGTTCTATTTGTCTGGAATGTAGCAACCAGCTTCCACCAGTTAATAGCATTAGGTAAGTTACAGACATTCATCTTCCAGGCAGCAAAGCCACCACATTTGAGTCCTATCATACTGTTATTCCTGTGCATGGAGCACCTTCTGGTGGTTATCTGGCTGACTCTTGGTTTCCCTTCCTCCTTCCATGTTGGTTCTCCGTGGTGTAGCCTCACAGGGGTGAGGGGATTGGATCAGTGTGTCTTACTTGTTTCCTTTGGGCTCAGGGGACCTTGGAGAAGTGCATTGTCTGAGAACAGACCACCACAGACCAGTCTCCTGGTCGAGTAATTTATCACTATGTCTGATTTCCTACATTAATTCCATGACACTCTCAAAAATGAAGAACATCTGTTCCTTCTCCCCCACACCTCTCCAACAATCCTTTCAGATCAGACCCTTCTTCTCTTTCAGTAGCTGATTTAGACCATGGCAGAGCAAAGACATCAATAACTGGGGCTGGTCCTTTGCATAATCACCCTTTGCCTAATCACCTTATTTCCTATAAGGTTTAAAAACCTATTTTAAAAAGCTAAATATACATTATTGAAAAGTATTCATATCCATGTCTAATGAGAACCTACATTTTTTTATATTTTCCCTAAAAAGATTTTGGAAAACATCCAGAAAAAGAAAATCCCTAAATAATTTTCTTTCAATAAATGAGCAGATTTTAGAGAAAGGAACAGATGAAACAGAGAACTGTGTGTGGAAGTGTTTCCTAACATCTAGTCCAATGGGCAGCATCCATAAAGCCTAATTGACACTTGTTATTTTTGATCAATTTCATGGTATCTCATTCCACTAAAATTATTAAAAACCACCAGCTTAGTTAAGGAGAAATCAAGAGGCAGAGCTAATGTCCTTGTTTTGTTAAAATTAGAAATTCCAGATTTGGAATGTGAAATAGAATCTTTTATTAATAAAATGGACAAGCTTTTAGATACACAGCACTCCTGCAGGAAATCAAGAGATTTCAATTCTCAAATTCAGACTTAAATAAAAAATTGCCTCTCCCTGCACATCCTGTTCCACTAATATCCCTAGACCATTACAGCTAAATGCTTCTAGTATTATCAAAGAAGAACTCTCACCAAATGAAACCTTGCTACCATTTCTTTTTAGTCCCTTTCATATTCAAAATATCTATGTCTTGGCATGATAAAGTGATCAACTTTTATTTAAAATAAAACAAAATATTGATGAAAGTATTTTCTAACATATTCTTTCATATCTTTCATAATCAAAACAGTTGTACATGCTCACTTACATAGTTTCCACAGAGCCTTTGTAGTACATTATTATACTGGTTAAATATCATTTATGTTTTCATCATTTGGTGCTGTAACTTTGTGAAAATTTAACCAAAAGCTCCTAGTGCCAAGAAGAGCCCAATCTTTATACTCCAGTCATGGTATCACAACTCCTTATCATATTTACACTGTTAATTTAACTATTTATTTAAATTAAGGTATGCCTTTGCTTTCTTCCATGTCCTTATTTCATTACAATAAAACTAGCCTTTCAAACACATCCCTTCAATGCATGTCTTTCTAAAATTATCCACAGGGTCAACAGAAGGCTCTGTGGATCTCTGGAATGAAGAGAGAGCAAACTCCATTACAGAAAACTTTTGATAAAGGGGAAGGCTCTGTGTAACACAGGGGAAGAGGAGGTTGGATATAAGGCCTATATAAGATGTTCTTTGACAGAGGAGAGAGATCTTATGGCCTCAATAGCTTTGCACTCTACACATGGTGCCTTGGCTGAGAACTTTTTTCAGTGGCACATACCATCTTTTGGGGCAGAGCTACATTAGGAGCCAGACTACACACAATGGAGCTGACAAAGGTGGAAGAAAATAGTGCTGAGATCCTCTGAGTTCTCCTTTTCATTAGCAACTGGCATACAAAAGGAGGTATATGGTAATAATTAAACTAACATTCAAACTTACAAGCCTTAACCAGAAACAAAAAGTCTTTCAGCAGAATTACATGAAGAGCTGGTAAACTATTGGGCAGGTACAACACACCAGCCTGAGACTGATCAGGTCTGAATGGGAAAGTACAAGTGAATTTTATACAACAGCAAGGAAACAGGAAAAATGCCTTTTGTGTTTACAAAGCAACAGGCTTGGCCCTAGAGGAATTCATGTGATGTCTGTGCCTTGCAGCCAGCTTAACAAAAAAAGAGATCTGTGTACCATGTGAATATACAATCTGATGGAGAAGTAAGAGATCCCAATTGCTTGTTCTCTACCTGGCGGAAGAGTGCGGAATTCCTGTTCTGGGGAGTAGGGCCCAGGCCCAAGGGGTGTAATGGATCTCACACGAAGCAGGTAGGCTGTGTCTGGCTGCAGGTCTCTCAGAGTGACATTTGGCTCAAGAAGGTGCTTCACTGTGTAACGTGCCTCCTCTCCCTGCAGAAATTAAACAGGGTCAGGTAACAAATACACATTGAACAAGAGGACACTTCCACTCCTTTGGGTGAAAGGGGGAAGGACAAATAAGGCAGGACTTACCTTCTCAAAGAACATGACTTCATACTCCACTGAGGTCCGGCTGCGCTGCCGTGGGGCAAGCCAGGAAACAGAAAGACTACTGTCATCTCTTTGTGTCAGGATAAACTGGGATACTGTAACTGGAGCTGCAGGGGGGAGAACAGAGAACACAAGGAAGAAATACAAATATAACACAAACTATGTTCTCTCTCCACCAGCAGCTCTTGCTTTCCTTCTCTGATCATACCATGCAATTGGAACTGACTCTCGTTGCCCCTGCCACTCCCTCATCTTTCTTGTCTGTGGTGAAAGGGAAATGAGGTCTCCGGTTGTAATTAAGTGCTTTCCGTGAATAGTATGTTTCTACCTCAACAGTGGAAGCTTAACTTTGTTCAGCCCTCAAAACAAAATCAGTGTTCCAAGAAATTACATTTAATCCATGACTACACTGAAAGCATTCAATTTGAAATAAAAATGTGAGGATTTTATGGTCTTACAGCAGCAGTAGCACAACTATCCTATGTGATGATTCATGAAGACAGCTCCACTGCATAAGTGTACAGTGAAGCTCAATGCTCAAAACCTCTCAGCTAACTGCAAATGCATGCTGTTTGTGAATAAAAAGATAATTCTCAAGAGCCTGCAAGGACTGAAGAGTTAAGCCTGGTTCTCTCCTTGTCTTTCATCATCACCAGGAAATGATGAGGCAAGCCAAAAGTAGCTCCACTTTTCTAGCTCAGAGTTGTGCTGCCCCCGCACAGTGGGAGAAAGAAAAGTTGTATTTTGCCACTAAATTAGAGCCTGGGGAATGCATCAATGGCTCCTGAGCACTATGATGTCCTTTTCTATAATCACATTTCATAACACTCTGGAATGTATTCACAGGACAGCAAAACTAGATAGCCTGAAGCTAAAGTACAGAAATGTGTCGAGATCTTGCAAGTTTTCAAAAATTTTGAGGTTTGGTGTTTTTTTTTTCAGTTACAGCAGGGTTTCTTTTGTGTTTTGGTTTCTGCAATATCTGAGTAATGGGAAATATTTCATGACACAGTCCTCTGTCTTCCTGTCACACAGGTAACAACACTTAGGCTGGACTACACCACTGTTTGACAGGGAGGGCTTCATCACCCTCACCCCTGTTAAGTTTTGGTGGATTCAAAGCTCTCAGTGGGTAATGATTTCTGCTGCTTTGACTTGCAAGGAACGTGACTGATGGACTTTACATGCCAGAGGAAGAGGTATTTTAGAATCCTTATCATACCATACCAACACATGTGGCAGACAGAAGGAGAAGATGGAGAAAGCTTAAATATTCAGAGAGATGAGCAGGAAGAAGCTTCTCTCTGTTTCTGCTAACCTGCATGTCCAACTGAGACCCAGACAGCTGGAGCAGTCCTCTGTGAAGCAGGTTCCATTCCTGAGACACCATTATGGGCTTCCACAGCAAACGTGTAGTTGGTGTAAGCTTCCAGGCCATCCACATCCACAGCAGCCTTGGTGAGACCAGAAGCACTGGGGGAGAACACCACACCAGCCTCACAGGGCTCACAGGACAGGAAATGGCAGCGCTGGCAGAAGACTGAGTAAGTCAGGTCCTTCCTCCCACCGTGGTCACTGGGTGGCTGCCACCACAGACTCAGCTGTGTGCCCACCAGGGAGAAGCTGACGTTGCGGGGAGCTGAGGGGGGGCCTAAAAGAAGCACAAAAGTGTTGGATCCAGGTGTTAAGATCCAAAGTACTGTGGCAGTTTCCCACCTCATGCTCATGCATTTCGAATGGAGCCCTCTGTCCCCCACAGCCTCTCCCTCTCTGATCTCTCATCCCCACTTCCTGAGCTTTTGTTTCCTCCCATATCCTTGTTCACGGAATGATAGGGTTTGGAATGAAGATCTTTGGAATGAAACCTAAAGATCAT
>VYZS01049862.1:0-24935 GCA_013400695.1 Neodrepanis coruscans
GAAGGAAAAAAGGAAAGGAGAAAAACAAACTGTCTGGAACACTCTGGAAATAGCTGCAATGACCCTCCTTTAAATGAAAATGTATTAAGGACCTGTATTACCTTAGAAAACATTAATCATCCTTGGGAGATCATGAAAAATGAATAGGAACAGAGGATGCTGTAAGTACTGAAGGTAACATGGTGTCCTTCTCAGAAGCACCAGGGAGAAGTTTAAATGCAATGATGCAAAATAGAAGAAAGACTTTCAACACTGCATATCTACTCAGTCCATGAAATAACCCTTCAGTAATAGTTTTAATTAAAAAGTCCTCCACAGTTTGGTTCTAGTTATCCCCACAGTGTGCCTTTCCTCTCTGTTCTACCTCTATACAGTCAAGTAGCTCCCTAAAAGTTACCCTCCTTGGGGCAACTTTTAGCCGTTACTTGGCATTAATAAGTGAATTGCTCTTGAGACAGAGCTAGTAAAAATATTCTGTGACTGCTAGATGAAACAACTGGCATGAATTAGAGAATTTTGCACAGTTTTGTCAGCAAGATTTATACCAATGTCAATCAAAATCCATATCAAAATATGTGTTGCATGCTCTGTGAACAGAAGATCATTTCCTGTCCTTTCCATAACCAAGCAGACCATCTCCTTCAATAGCTACTACACAGCAATTTTCCACATTCTGCTTCAGTAAAAGCACTTATAGGAAAAGATGTTAAATCCATTAATAGTGTAGGATTTTCTTTTGTTGTAGTTTGGTGACTAGAGCCAACACTAAGTGACAAAGGCAGATCCTCAGACCTCCGACAATTTAGGAACTGCTGCTGAAACACATTTGGCCAGCCCTGGTCTCTTACAGTTTGCACCAAGCAACAAACTGAGGAGTCTCCTAAATATCTATGGTTTGTACCTTGCAAAAAACCCTGTTTAGTAAAGTAAGTAGTTCCCATGAGCCTGCAATGAATTCAGCCTGCTTCCTCAAAAGGACAATACTTTGCATCTTAAGCCTGATTAATGCTGCTGTCTAAACAGGGTAGAAAACTCTCCTACCATGACTGAGACAGTCTGCAAAGCAGGCTGCTTTAAGGCTTACTCTTACATATCATGTGTTTCCATAAAACTCGCAGAAGAAAAACACCTTAAAATTTGTCCAAATCAGTTGATATCAGTTTCAGTATATTCAAGGGAGGGTTACATCAATGGACACACTGCATGCTTCTACAGAAAAGCAAGTTTAGAAGTTTTCAAGCTATGAAATCCAAAACTGAACTCCACTTACCTTAGTGTTCATACAAGATTTTCCACGTTTGTACTCTTTGTGACTCGCTCTTTTATCAAGCTTGTTCCACAAAGCTTTGGCCTTCCATGTGGTCACTCTTGATTTTAGTTTGCTATAAAAGTTTCTATTGTCCAAAGGATCTAATTCAAGTTGACGAGTGAGAATATTAAAGGCCTGAATGGTGCCTTTACATGTTGATGCTTGTACAAAGTTTTCAAATATCTGGCCAGCTTGACTGTATTTTTCATCATCATTTTCCCCCATGTTCTGAGAGAAGAGTTTGAATAGGATTAAGCTGGAGCTCTTGTGCCGGGGTAGAGGTGGTCAACAACACTGAGTACTTCCAAGCATGTTATTCCTAGAGAAGACAAACACAGATCACATTAAACCCACATCCAATATGAACACAAAAAACAAAATACAGTGACTGGACAACCAGGTACAAAAAGTCAGTACCGGCACCTAAGTACTACAAAATACCACAACATACATGTGCTGTCATGACACGTACTCACAAAGACTGTTATAAAACCCCTGCAAACTCAAGCCTGCTGCTTTAAGAAGAACCAGCTTCACTGACAGGCTGAAAATTTATTAAATTTTTTGTTCAGTCCTAGGTAATTATGATGAAAACCTAAAAATGTTTTTCCCAAGCAGAATTTATGTAACAGCAAGTACATCTCTGGTAATGTTTTAATCTTAAAAATTCACGGAAACCTGCAGCCAAAAGTTAACACTATTTAAGGGGAGTTTTTTATCCTGTTACATAAACTAAGGCCAAGAGTTCAGCTTAGCCAGAGCAATTCAGAATTGGCACAATCACTTGCCACAAGCAAATACACCACACAGGCTAAGCAGAAACATTATCACAAGTTACACCAGAACTGAAAAAACAGAAAACAAGTAACTGCAGAGAGCCCCCCTCTTCCCAACTCTCTTGCCAAAATGAGAAAGGGTTTGGTGCTCTAGTGCATAGAAAGGAATTTTATCTCCACGTCTCCACATGTTAAATGCTGAACTTATGTGTTTGGAGTCTTACCTTGTCATGTGCTGATGATATAAAGCCCTGCTGGCTTTTCCTAGCAACATGATCATTGTCCAACTGTGCCTGATATTCTGGATAAATACCCTTACATTTTACAAGAGCAGTGCTATTCTAAATTGACATAAGTTTCAAAGAACTAAAATCCCTTCATTGCGCCACTCCCTTATCCTTCTTTAACCTTGTTCTCGATCTCTAATGGGGAGCATCTTAGAGTCAGCCAAGGTCCACAGCAAATATCCAAGTGGCTTTTACATTTTCCAAGAAAACTGTTACAGGTTATGTATAAACTTGTCCTCAGAAGAGAGTTTACCTGGACTCAAGTCCAGAAATGTAAGTCATGTATTCTTTTTCTTGCTATTACAGAATTATCTACTAGTCCAAGAAACCAAAAAGTAAATCGATGCTTGCCTAACTTCCCACATAATTAGTTATTTTACTTGGAACATTGTTTGTTGGCTGATAGTTTTAGAATAAATTGTTAGAAAGCCCTTTGAAATTGTGCTTTTTAATTTAACACTGTTCACAAGCTATTCATTCTCAGCTTGCATTTCATTCAAAGAAGAAAAAAGGAAACATAACCAGTGTATTTAAGTAAAGAAGAGACCCGCCATGTCTATCTTACCATCCTCTAATACAGAAAAATACTATGCAACTTATTAAAGAGATCCCTTGGGGAGATATAAGGAAGCATTTGGAATACTCACATTCCCTGGCTGTGCTCAAAATAAATAACCTTTGTGTGCACATCATCAGTCTGTTGTTGGTTTGTGGGTAAAATAAACTGGCAATGTTAAGAGTTTGTAAATTTTCTTAGACCAAATGTCATGATTAAATATTTGGTGTCAAGAATAAGTCAGGAAATTTTTGTTTTCCCCTCTGAATACTTCATTTATAGTGTGCTCCATGCCCTTTTCTGAAGAACTTTGTGACTTTGTGAGGTAAAAGTACAAACATTTTTTTATGCTCTGACTTCCAGAGGGTCTAATTTTTCAAGGAACTGAGTGCCATGAACTCCCATTGACTCAAAAGGAGTTCAGGACATCCTGCACCTTTCCAGGTTCAAGTTATTCATGATGAAGGAGAAAACCTCTCCAACAACTACATGTCGACAGGAGGGAGCCCGAACCACCTTTGACCCTCCCAGCACTGTCTCACGAGTCCTGGATTTGGGAACGCAGAGCTACATGATGGGTTTAGGTCAGTCCAAAAAGGACCAATGGATCCAAAAGTTCTTTGAGGAAAGGGAAAGGCAGAGGACAACCATGCAACACAACCTGAGATGTTACAATGAGGTTTAAATAGCTTGATATAGACATGCCTCAGGATTTGAGGTCCATTTAAAAAAAGAATTCAAGTCAAGGGTAAACACTTTACCCAATTTCTATACCTGCCCAAGGTATTTTGATAATGGAAAAGTCAAAGTATTTTCCTTTTCTCTCTTGAGGAGTGGGGAAGAGTCAGTGGAATGTCCCACTTCAGACATGTCAGCTAAGGCAATGACAGCCAGATTTGGTTTCCTCTACCACTATAAACTCACATTGGTATTGCCTCAGCGCTACCAAAGACTTTGACCAACACAAGAGCTATAAAACACTGCTTCCACTGTTTTATAGCTCACCACAGGACTGTTATGTTCATAAAACACAAGTATCTTTAAAAGTTAACTCTTGGCATAATTGTAAAGTGAGTCTGATTGCGAGCTCTTTAATTCAGTATCTTTTTTGCTCGCAGAGAAGAGAGTTTTACAGCCCCAGCTGTTTCCGTCCAGCAAGGAAGTGGCAGAAGAACAAAGCTAAGAGAGGACAGCCGTATCTGAACCAACCACAGGAGGAAATTAGCATGTGCTAAATTAGCCAGTGCTGATAACAGCAAGGACACAGCAGAAGAGATGATCAGCAGGACCCACTGCAGGCAAAAGGAAGGGGACAAAAACATTTTTAGCAAGGAGTGGAAATAAGTGGTGCACTCACACAGAGACAAAAACACAAGCAACAAGCCTGGGGTTCCTTTGCCTTTCCATTGGGATGGACAGCCAGGATACCTTCTCCAGCCTTAAGGTTTCCCTCTTCCAACACAAAGCCAATACTGGGGCTACTTTTTCCGGGCACAAAATCTTCTCCTCATGAACTTCCAAAATACTGTCACCTTGCCTATATTGAAAAGCTGTGGAGTGGCATCTTAGTTGAGACATTTGCTCACTAGTGAAGCATTTCTCCTAACTGTGTCAGAGGTCATATTCTCCAAAAAAGCCACATTTTGTGGTCAAAAAGGCAGGATGAGACAGGAGACTTTGGTTACTAGGGTTTCTGGATTGCTGGAAACACCACTCATTTTCTTTTTTTTTTCATTTTTTGGCATGAACACTATGCTGACAGATGACAGAGGGGAAGATGGTGCTCTAAGTGTATGCAGCTGATGGAAAAGTATGCATATTTTCCAGAGGAGTCACTAATATGTCACTGCAGTATCGTACATAATTCACCAGAAGCAATGCCATAAAGACAAGAAGTTGAACAGGGCCATTCATAACTACAATTAAAGTTTCCTGTTCAATAACTGTCTCAAAGAATTAAGAGGCAATGCATAAACTGATAACCTGTAGTAGAAAAAAATAACACTGTTTGGCAAAGTGCTTGAGTTCTTAAGTGTTATTTATCCTCTTTCTTCCTTCATCATATAGGTCACTCTAAGGATGAAACACAGACCTGAAAATCTCATCAAGGTGAGTATTGATGCTGAAACTGCAAACTACGCTTTTTAAAGTGACTAATGAACCTCCTCTGGAAGAACAACCCAAAAATATATAATGAAGTTTATTTGAAACTTTACTGAAGTGCTACAGAGTCCAATAAAAATTTGGGCCAGTGAAAGGAAAAGAATGAGAGAACAGGAAATAGTCTGGACAAATAGTTCTTTTAAGTCAGAACTGAAGCATTGATGGGTTAGATTCACAGCTAGCAAGAATTGCCATTTTAGGTCCCACATTTAGAAGAATTTGGCCTTCCATGCAGCTTGCCATGGTATTACAGGAATCTCTGGAAGGCTCATAGGCACAAAGTACAAACACTGGGAAGAAGGGGAGTTCCATTTCAATGGCCCCTTCTACTGTCAAAAGTTATTCCTCCTTCCTTTCTGCCTCCAGCTGAGGCAAACAGGAACGTCAGATAAGGAAAACTGAGAAGTTCTGTTCATGCTTGGTGGCTGCCCAAGTGAAGATCTTATTATAACCAAAAGGAAAGCAGTGCAAAAGGGCCCTAGAGGAAGTAGAAATTAAAGCAATGGTGTGTGTACAGATATAGACATAGGAAAGTAAATGTCTCCAGTCTTCACTGATATTTCCTGCCAGTGGAACAAGTTCTGTTACTGCAGATGATTTTGAGAATACTGAAAAGGCAGCTCCACTGTCAGGGCAGTTCCACTAAGTATCTCTAGTTAAATGGATGTGTGGAGCTGGTTCATGTCTGCACATGAAGTCTTTCAGCAGCAATTTGAGCAAGAAATAAAGTTGACATATATGAGTCATTAAATGAAAATAAATTTTTGACAGCAGTAGAATGTGAGTTGCTTGTCAGCAGGGACCTGAGCTAAAATACTCAAAAGTTAAAAATATTTTTNGGAAAGCAGTGCAAAAGGGCCCTAGAGGAAGTAGAAATTAAAGCAATGGTGTGTGTACAGATATAGACATAGGAAAGTAAATGTCTCCAGTCTTCACTGATATTTCCTGCCAGTGGAACAAGTTCTGTTACTGCAGATGATTTTGAGAATACTGAAAAGGCAGCTCCACTGTCAGGGCAGTTCCACTAAGTATCTCTAGTTAAATGGATATGTGGAGCTGGTTCATGTCTGCACATGAAGTCTTTCAGCAGCAATTTGAGCAAGAAATAAAGTTGACATATATGAGTCATTAAATGAAAATAAATTTTTGACAGCAGTAGAATGTGAGTTGCTTGTCAGCAGGGACCTGAACTAAAATACTCAAAAGTTAAAAATATTTTTGGCTTAGTTGTCCCACTGGAGAGAGAACAACCCTAATTCAACTCAAACTTGCAGCACTTAAGTCCTTCCTTAGTCCCTTAATGCTCTGCTTCTAATATTTGAGAATATGTTCTTCTCAGAGAGTGGAAAAGAACAAAATTCCTTGCATTTCAATACACTAATCCTAATTCCATTTTCAATACAGTCCTAATTCTTCCATGTTTACTGAGAATAAATTCTTTTATTAATACTACAGTTTGGCACGCAGGATACAATAGACTTACTGTTTGCTTAAGGTTAGAAACATCAAGAGAAACAGAAGACTGGATTCTGCAACATCTGTAGTAATCATCTGCTTAGGCCCTTCCTCACCACCAGTTAAAACTACAGTATTTCTGCTGTCTTTTCCCTCACAGAACTAACATCTCATTATAAAAAAAGAAGTTTGCTAGTGAAACTGGCCCTTCGAGATTTTTCAATTTAGTTTCTACTTGCATTATGCACTTTGTTTTTATAGTGACCATTTTAAACATAAATATTTCTATCTGGAGAAAACACAGATTTTCAGTGGTTTATTTTCTTTGCATGTTGTCCTAAAACTGACATAAAAAGAAAAAAAGAAATTACATGTGATTCTGGTAACATCTGAGGCTTTCCCTTGCTTTGCTTATACAACTAGTTAAAATCCCCAAAGTACCTTGGTCTGAAATACTTGTTTTCTACTGGTGACAAATAGAAAACACATTTCTTAAGATGCACAGTCCTAACAGAAACATCAATGAAGAGAAATTGCCTCTGAACAAGGTCTTGCAAACTGTCTCTATAAACAGCCAGATTACTTTTCTGTATTTTTATAAAAAGCTGACTTCCACATAACTCCTGCAAAATAACTTTTCAGGCCAAGTATGGAATTCAAAACAGTTCCTACTGAGACACTCTGTGCCTGTGAACTTACAAGGTTACCGTACACGCTATCAGCTTGTTTTGCAGAAGTTATATGAGACACTTTAAATATAAGCCTTCCAACAAGTGCTGCTGTGCCCGTTTAACCTGCTACATCTGGAAGCATCCACAGTAAAATACAGCTGGAAATATGTGCACAAGTACACTAAAGCTTTTATTTCAGATACGTTCACAGGAAGTACAAAAAATAAAATGACCTATCTGTAGGATTTTATCTGCCACCCAGACCAAGTCACATTCCACACATTTTCAGGCAAAACGTTTTAAAATAGTCCAGTTTGTTTCATGATGTTTCTGGTCTGAGCTTTCCAGTTTCACTGTGGGAAGACACTGACAAGTAAAATGAGATCAACCACATAAGTCAGCAGCTCGCATATGTCTCCATTCATAGAAACATACAGTGTTGGCATGAGTAAAGCGTGGGATGCTGCCCAAGGGTCCACATGTGCAATCCCAGGGATGAAGGCTCAGGCATCTGTCCCAGCTGCTGGTGGGCCCAAGGCACATCACATTCTTGCAATTCAGGTTTCAGATAACAGTGAACAGAAAACTGGCAGCCACAGGGTTCACACCACTCTGCTGTCTGCACGAGAAATCCTGTCCTGTGAGCATCACTAAAATCCCTGGATGCTCACTTTGCAAGACACTGGCACAAGTATTTCAAATGAATGATAATACATAGTTTTCAGGCATCTGTATGCGGCATATACTCAAACTAGTAATCAGAAATACTGACCAGAAATACTGTCATTTCTGAAGAATGAGTTGTAAAATAAAGAAATTCTTTTTCTTTAAAAGCAATGGTGTTTTACCTACACCACTGGAAATTTTAACTCTAAGCTTTCACATCCAATGGTTTTAAGGAGAAATGTCTCTAACTCAATTATTATTCTGTGCAAGTTACAGTGACTATTTAAAAATTATTATTTCTGACAGGGTTGCTAAAAGCTCTATTACAAAGTCCCAAGTTTCCACATCTTCAAAGCTAACTGTAGATGATTACACACAGTCATTAGGGGTTAATGTTACACATAAACAAGATATTAAAACCTGATTCTTGTTTAGACAGGTTACAAGAAAGAACATTTTTCAGTTCTGTGGTAGTAGATCAGAAACAATATAAACACTGTAGAAAGTTTATGCTGATGTCTTCCTAGGTTAGGATCATAAGTGCAAAGGAAAGAAGTATACCATAAGGATAACATCAGCCAGGAAGAAAGTAGCTCTTAAGAAAAGGCACCTGTTATTTAAGCTACAAAGATATTATGAATGTAATCTCAGTGAAAACAATTAAAAGGACAAACTTTAAGCTCTTTGAAACTCCGGCCTTTCTTTTCCTTTAGTGACACTTAAATTTCAAGCTCACAAACTAGAACAGTGGGGATATAAAAATTAATCACAGAATAGGCAGTGCTGGTTGCTTTTTTGATTACCACAAGATTTTCTACTTTCAATAGGATGTTCAAACACTGAGCCAGACTGATTTGGAGAGCAAGTAATACCCTATTTTCCATTACCAAAACCACACCCAGCAGGGAGGCAGCAGGGCCAGGCACAACGAACAGGGATGGATGACACAGGATGATGGAGAGGGAGCTCTGGCACCACTTCTGCCCAGCTGCGAGTGGAACTTCAACCTCTCACTCCCTGTCATAACCCTGTGCCCTCTCTGTTCCTCACCCTCAGGTCACAGGGAAAATTTATATGGCACAATTGTGTCTACAAGGAACACAATAAAACCCACTAGCTGACAGAGCTGTCAGCAAAATCCCTGATATAGATGAAGCTATACCAACAAAATTGAGCCACATTTGGCAGCAGTTCCTCTAGTACAGCTTTCCCTTTGTGTGCATAGGGACATAACTGTGGAGGTAAATACACCACAAAAAAAACCAAACACAGTAAAAAGCAGACTCTTAGTCAGCAATCATGCAAATAATGTTGGTTAATGACACTCTGAGACTAGCAATGATCCAGAAAGATGGGGCAGCAAGAAAGGCTATGAACTAACACAGCAACACAAGACTGACAAGGCCTCTGGCAGTGCCCAGTGAGGTGCCACCACATTTCTGGGCAGCTGGCAGAGCCCAGCAGGGAGCAAGGAGCAAACACTGCCACCAGTCACGATGCCTTCCTACTCCCTGCAGCTGGGAGCCACCCAATGCCCAGATACAGCCTGTCTGTCCCCTTACTGTGGTCACTCTTGATCCGGAGGGGCTACAGAGCAGAGGGAGTGACCAGCACTGCTGCTACCCCAACTAAGAACTGCCTGAAGACATCAGCTGGAGACACCAGAAAGTGCCTCTGAAGAACAGTGGATACCAAAACAAGACTGTCTTTTGTTTGCCCTCAGGATTTCTATAAGAAAGGAAATTAATATTTCTTCATAATATGAATTTCATAATATGCAATTATGGCTGTGCTTAAGCCAACTGCCCAGATTATGTCTTGGGCAAGAAAAATAACAGCACCAATGTTAGTTTTCATAGATACATGCCAAAAGTTCTCTGGAGTATGCTTTAGGTGGTCTTTCCAAGCATGCATCTGTAGATCCCTGCTCTCCAGTCCATCTCCCTCTCATTACTGGGGCTATTGCAATTCCTCAAGAGCTGAACAGGGGGGATAAACAGCCAGCACAAGGGCTGCAAGACCCTGAGGGCTCCAGTCCACAGCAATTCATTTGGCAGAGCTGCCCTCATCTGTAGACATCAGACTTCCAGATCAGTAACCAGGATTAATCCATTGAAAACACAGACAGGATTGCTTTGCCAATGATCAAAGAAATGAAACATTCTGGGCAATATTTCATACGCATACACACACGCTTTTAGGAATCAACACATTCCATTGCTACATTTGTTTTTAGTGCAAGGTTGCACACAGTTCTTCCTGCATTTTCACGGGGTGTCAATGTTATAAATCATACTGAAATCCATAGGAACCACCACATTAAAGAATCAAAGAAATCCAAAAGCAGTTTTGAGTTGTAAATGATAGGTTCCTTGGTTGCAGCAATGTCAATTTGCCACCAAAAACCAGCCATTAAATGACAGTGGAGAACTGTGAAGCCGCACCCAGACAAGTCAGCCAGAGGGTGATGGGAAACCAGAAAATTATGTTAAACACTAAACTCTGCTCCAAGGAATATTTACATAAAAAGACAAAAACAGAAAGAAAGCTACTGTGATGGCTTTGTATCTGGTTTTTGTGTTTTGTTGTGTTGGATTTTTTTTTTTTTTTGTCCTTGTAAACCGGACCCGTAGTTACCAGAAGAGATTAGAAGAGACATAGTTTCTGAAAGTAGAAACAGTATTTTTGGAAGAAAATGTGCAGGACAATTTCTACCCTCCCTCTGCCCGACTTCCCAAAAAATGAAGAAAAACAAAGTATAAAAAAACCAAATAAAGATTCCAAGAGAGTTACAAAAACATCATCCATTTCTGCTGCAGAAAAATCCTCTCAATCAAACAACAGAATACATATTGAAATATTGGTTTTGGGAAATCCACCAGAAAAACAAACAAATAGTGACAAATAAGATGTTAGGAAGTGGTCCCTTAGAAACAAAACAACAAACAAACAAACAAAAACCCAAAACCACAACTTTGAGAGAAGAACATCATTAACCAACAAGAGGAGGGATGACAAATGCATCACTGTTTTCACAAGGCAAGCTGAGATAAAGTCAGGATTAAATTATGATTCATCTTCTCCAGCACAGAAAAGTTTACTAGAAAATGTAAAACACCAAAAAAGCACTTCTTAAGAGTCATTGCTCATCACACAGCTTGCCTCCAGAAGCCTAAGATTTAAATTGTCTGTATTAGTCCTTTCAACAGTATTGAAGGTTGGAGGTGATTGTACCTTCTCATATTAGTATTTGTATGCAACAATGGCTGTTTGCTTCCAATTACCCACCAAACTGAATAATCTACACTGTAATATGTATCATCAGGCTCTTCATTAGTCATTCTTTCATTTGGAAAATGTATTTTGTCATGTACCTTTACTCCATTGCATTCAGGTGGGCAGACACTGTAGGGATACAGGCACTTCTAAAGTGCCAAGGCAAAGAACAATGTTGATTTTTCATAAAAGGTTAGTTTTCTCACTGTCAGCTAGTCCTAACACTTGTTTTAATGTAGAGAATAGTCAAAATTTCTTAATGAAAACATGCAGCTGTAGTAGGATACGGTAAGCACCAACACACACATTTGAAAGACAACGTTACAAGTGCACTTTAAGAGTTGAACATGTGTCAGTGCAAAAACACGGCAGGTATGTTCGACATACCCAGGAAGTTTTAAGGCAGTGATATTGTTTTATTCCCATACACTGACATGCAGTTACATGGAACACCCACAGCTGCTTGGGGATCCTGACATGATGCCATGTGGTGACTGCATCATGCTTACTTGAGCATAATGCTTTCAGTACAGAGTAGATAAGAGGCACATTTCTTCCCCTTCCTACAGCTACAGGAAGACAGCTCTAAAGCTGCTTTGGTGCCTCAACTCTCAAACAGTCTGTCATCTTCAGAAAGAGAAAGGATTAACTGATTCTGGGTTCACAGAGCGCCTGGTACACAAGATGTTGATCAGAGCTGGCTTTGATAAAGAAAACAACAATTTAGGAGGGCCAAGTGGTTTACAGAAACATCTTGGGTCAACTTGGCTTTGCTTTAGCACAGCCCTAAAGGGCATGGGGCAGCTGTGGTCTCACCCCAGCTCCCATGGGCTGCCCATGGTTCCCACGGCTGAGCCCACACCACTGACCCTCTGGGCACTGTACTCCTCCCTCTCTGTCCCTCTCTGCCAGAGCAGGAACTGTCAGAACACTGGAAGTTTCTACCCAGCTGCTGATGAGAAGAAAATCCAAAATCCATTCATCCAATGTGCCTACACAAAGCAAATTAGCCGAAGACATGAAGATGTATTTTGTTATTACAGTTCCTTCACAAAGCTGTTCAAACAGCTTTAATACTCCCCAATCTATAGAGACCAAGAAAGAAAACCAAATTGACCATCAGAAAAAGGATGAAGAGAAAAATATCTGGGTCTAAATTATTCACAAAGGAAATATTTTTCAGTTCTCCACTTTATGAATATCGGCTTTTTAAAAACAGGTTTTTATGGAGCCTGAGACCTTATGTCAGTTTGGACTTCTTTCTGTTTCTATATTAGTGCACATTTCTCCCTCTCTTCTGCACACAGGTAAACAGTATTGCTTTTATTTCACTGAAATGTGCAACCAGATCTTTATCTACACTCCAGTTACCAAGTTTTAGTTTACTAGGAATAAGGAGTTAGCTAATGCCCTAATACAGCAGCTGTATTACCACTGTGATTAAATACCAACGCAACCAGTGCCCCGAAAGCCACATGCACAGCACAGGCTTTGTTGCAGCGTGTTTCAAAAGTAGGACATCCTTGGAGCTCTGTTGCACAGGCTCTGAGTGTTCATAAACCCTTGAAAACAGCTTTACTTGTGTGGCACTTTCTTAACTATTTCATACAGACCATAGACACCTGCATTTGGATGTATCACTCTGCCACTGCCATACCAAGCCCACCTTCCTGCCTAGACACAGGGGTGCCTGGTGATGGACAGAGGAGGGTTTGAACCAGAACAAATTCTGTCATTGCCTCTGTCACAGCACAGTGCTAGATGCTGGTTTGAGATGAGCAGCTCAAGGACCCTCATGTAGCACCACTCACTACCCTGATGCAAAGAAAAACTCAAATTGGCAGAAACACCCCTAAAGATCACAAAGCTGAAAGGTACTACATGAAGCACTGGGGATAGGGGGAGGGAAATAAAAAAAAATAACTTTAGTGGTATTGTTAAATGGTTTTAGTTCCCCAGCTTTTCTTTCCAGATATGAATTTTCTTAAAATAATTGAAAAAATAATAAATTATTTCCCCCTCAGAGAGTTGCTTGGAACTGCTGCTTGGATTACCAAAGAGAACAAGCAAGCGATACACTGTGTAAAGCAAAGAAAAAAGTTTTGCACAGTTGGCACACCATGTCCAAATGGATACAATTTGCATGGTATGAACTCACCCCCACCATGCAAAAAAAAGTGAGTCAACATAAAAACTAGATCTCAGGTAAAGTTTAAACAGTATTTATATCAGCTCTGGAAGCAAAAATTTCAAGGAACAGTGCTTTCTTTTGTGTGCAAGTCGTACTACAGCCAGATACTACTTAAAGGAAATCTCTTAAATCAGTAGCCAAATGAGAAAAACAAAGGCAAAAAAAAAGAAAAAAAAAGAAAAAAACAGGCGCAGCAACATGGAAAAAGCTTGAATTCCAGTCAAGGTATTTCCATAATGCATTTCTAAACGAGAAAACTTTATGAAAAGGAGTCTAGAAGTGACTGCAAGAATCATACAATCAGTCAATTTCTCTATGGTACAAGATGAGAGGTTTTACCCCTTCCCTCGTTCCTGCCAAGCACACAGCACTGAAGTACATGAAGTTCAAATACTCCAGCACCTCCCTTGTGCATGACACAGATTATCATAGCAAAGGCTGTGAACATCACTTTCTCTTTGGTGGTGCTTCTGGTGCCTGGTGCAGCTGGGCAGGATGAGAGGGCTGTCAGACCTCATGTTCCTATCAAAGATAGACTGAGCAAGACTTCTTCATTGATTCTATCAACTTCAAGGAATTCCTTTCAAAGGAGGTCCATCAGACATACCACAGTGTATGTCTGGGGAAAAACGGGCTCTTTTCTAACCAGATTAACCTGCTACCTTAAACTGCCACATTTAAAAACACACACATTCAAGGATATAGTAATGATTTGACTTGTGAGCACATAGTCCAGGGTTCCTGCTTCCACTAATGGAGTGCACCCCTTCATGAAAACCTTTTGTTGTATTTCATCTGACAGTTTTTCTGTCCTCCACAGTCCAAAGTGTTCCTTCCCACCACCACATACAGCAGAGGCTCTCCCACCTCTGCCATTGCTGACCATCAGTCCTGTCAGTGAATGCAACCAGTGACCTGCTTGGGGGAGCAATGCAAGCACACTGAGAAAAACTCAAAAGCCTCAGTAACAAAGGGTCCTAATGCATAAGCCAACAACATCCAGAACAGTTTATTCCTAGTCTTTCGTGATTGACAGGATAAGCTAATAGTTGAAGAATCCCATTTTCTTCACTGTACAAAAGATGCCATATGTTTGTATAAAAGACAACTAAAAAAAATTTGTGAAGAGGTAAAAGTTACAGATGTTGAATTACACAAGTGGCCACTATAATCCCTCCTCACACTGCCCATAAGATGTGCACGTGAACTGCTGCTTTGAATACATAAACTGGGTCTAGGGGAGATTACTAGAAAAAAAAGTGCAGAAGGCAGCATTTCAGTCACTAAATTCCTAGTATCCAGCATATCAACTGGATATTATGAATCAACGTGTGCAGAGCCTATTTTTCCCAAGGCATCTTGGCAGGCAATGCACAAACAGTTCACCTCAGTATTTTCAGGAGTAGCATCAGGCAGAGAGCACCCTTGCTTTCTAAAAACAGAAGCTGACAGCTCCACACAGGCTCCTTCCAGCCAATCTTCTTGCCACTGTGGCAGCCGCACTTACGTGGTTACTCCTTTTACCTCTACTGGCACAGCCACTCCGGAGTAACCCCGACTCATCTCACAGCACTTTGGGAGAGGTGTAGTCATCACCATCAGGTTAAAAGGTCAGGTTAGTAAACCTGATTACGGCACAGCCCGCCAGGCAGAGGAGAAAGGATTGCAAGGACGTTCAGCACAGCCACTGCTACAGTGGCTCCACAGCTCCAGGTGTACAAAACGCCCTGTGCTCACAGGCAGTACAGGCACAGAGGGAAGAGTCCTCCTGGGCTCTGACAGACTCTGTGACAGCACAGGCACAGATACTTCTGGTGTTAAGTACAGCAAAACCAACATCCTTTTATTCCAAGACAGAAAACCCAGGTTATTAGCAACAGTTACCAACACAATTACCACAGGATTTCCCAGATGGATTTCTCCACATTCTTGCCTACAGCCTATTTTTCTGATCCCTGTGAGGTTGCACAAAACAGTGTATCTCAGCTTAAAGCTGACAATTTTACTGCTGGAATTGTAATCAAAAGCGACAGGAACATAGTCTAGAATACAGGATTAGAGGAGAGAAGAAACAGGTAAAGGCAAAAAATCCGAATCAGCAACTAAAATACAGTTTTGGTAGAAGAAAGAAGAACCCTTTGCCTGAGTCTCGCTGCCACTCTGACACTTTCTGACAGTTCATAGCAGTTTTCGAAGTGACATTGCTGAAAACCTTCAAGTCACAGTATCTTTCGTGAAACTTTTAAACATGCTATACAAGCAAAAGCTTCAGCTGTTTTCACCTCCCCTGAGCATTGGCAAGGTTATCATTACCCTGTCACTGCTGTAAAACAAAACCAGTCACCTACAATTGCACCATGGAGAAGATGGCTCTGCCGAAAACAGGGGAGGGACTGCATCTGCTGGGGTGTGCCAAGCGAAACTCGCCATCAACACTGCACATGACTCAGCATGTATTCGGGTACAGCAGTGCCCAACCACCCATTTGAAAATGAAGGTAATTTCTTCTTATCTACCCCCTCACACCAATCAGTGAATATGGAATATGCAGAGCATTGCAAATGAAATCTGAGAAGCTTCAGCAAAGGAAAAACCAACACATTGCAAGATGTAAAACAATTGTTCACACGGACAACGATTATTAATATTCTGTTTAAGATTAAAATGTATCAGGTAAGAAATACTAGAAATCTGGATCCTATTTCCAAAAATAGAAAGGGGACTGCAGATATGCTTGACAGAGACTCTTCATGTAAATACAGATCTGTCAGGTAAATAAATAAATAATGTACATGTAACCTTTTTTTACTTCATTCTAATTGTGAGAGGTAACATTTATGTTGTCAATACTAGTTTCTAGTGATAAGGTACAGAATAATTGGTCTTCATTTCAAATTTCCCAGACCTGGCAGAAAAAAGCTCTCTCTCTTTTGGATGTTTTCCCCCAAGAAAGTAGAATAATCATTAAATCATAAGAGAATCATCAGTCAAAGGAAGAAAACACTAGTTGACTGTACTTCCTCCTCCAAAAATAAAAAGCCCATTTATTTCAGCCCTGTGTTTGGCATAATATCCCCCCTAAATATTATACAACAGACAAAACCCATAAGAAAAGTAGAAAATTTGGATCCAAAAATGAACTGCTCCTTAGGATGACGAAGGTATATTTTTCTCATCAGAGAAAAGTCATTAGAAATAAGCATAACAAAGCATGAACTCATCAGGAACATTGATCACAACCTTACAATGTCTCTTGATACCTTGCAAGAAATCCAGACAAACGAAGTAAGGTTGTTTTCCACTTTGTAGAAGTATCAGTAATTCTCTCTATTGCACACATTTTCAATAAATTTTGCATATGGGTTTGCCATACTGGCTTGATGACAGTAGATTAACCATCCTTTGCTTGTCTGTGTGCTACTCCAGGAGAGCAAATAAAACAGAATCTCAGCGGTTCACAGTCTCTTTGTCCACTAGGACTATTAGAGTAAAAACTGTGATGTACCCACACCAATATTTGCCTCCAAATTAAACCTTGTGCACAAATGCAAATCTAGTATACTATATAAGCAAATCCTGGATTTATCTTAGAAATCAGTGGAATAAGAGAGACAAATAATTACACAGCTGTTTTTCAGAAGTCAGAGTTTGTAGTTATACTGGCTTCAGATTTCAAATGCACCAAACTGCCTTATAAACACGTATCCTGTTAAATTCTGGGTCAGAATCCACAAAGCTTTACCTCAAAGGGCAGTTTTCCTACTGACATTGCTTTGCAGGACTACATGCTTTACCTGATCACCTGAAGGAAGCTGTTAGAAACAAGCTGAGTCAAGAAATTCTGTCAAACACAAACTTAAGTCATTTGTGTATTATATTGAACATCGGGTTGAACACTGGATTTACCTTTGTAAGAGCACAGTATTGTGAACAACATACAAAAATCTCACCTTTCTCTGAAACAGCCATGTAATTCTTTCTGGTCTCTATTAATGCCTGATAAACATAAAATAATTAGGAAACAAATGTTTCAAGTCCATAACTGATCCAGAAGATGCTTCTGCCCACTAATAACAACAATCTATTCATTAAGTCAGGTAGTAGCTAAGGAAGTAGCTATAGACAGATCTGGTGGTATATATTTAAATGCATGCATAAATAAGGTCTTAAGATAATATCAAGCTTCTGCATTCATTGTGAAACAGCACTAGAAATATTGCTGGAGCCCTCTATGTGCATGCATTCAGCAAACCATCACAACTCCTTCCTCAGTCAGAAAGGAAATGGAGAGAAAGAAAATAAACTTGTGCTTTGCATTTTTGCATAGGCAAGTGTAATATAAACACCTTGTGGATCTCCTTTCCCACATAAATACAGAGAGCTAAATGACCCATTGTGCAGTTTCATTCCCAGATCAGAAGGGAATTCAGAGAAAATTCCTCTTCTCTGACTGAGGGGTTTAGCACCCACCTCTGTCACTCACATCCCGGTCTCTGTCACACTCCCAGTGCATGACACAGCTCCCCCTGCCATGCCAGCACCTGCTGCTTCACATCTCCCCAAACCATCAGCTCCCTTGGAGGGCTGCCTCAACTCTGCTCTGAAACACAAAACATGCTGAACTGCCCGAGGTCAGCATCTCGCTGAGTCCACCTCGAGGGGAGAAACGATGCTCCCGACGGAATAAAGACATTCCCTTCCGTAGGCTATTCTATCTTTATCTTGAAAACTGATATGTGAAGTAGTCATCAAAATTACTCCGCAGAGGATATTAAAGGCATTTTTTTTCCCCCAACACATGCACAAAGCGGGCTGGCCTAGTGCACATTAACCTATTTTCCTGTCTGCTTATCTAAGCATCAAAGCCACAAATAAGATGTGACTGGCCCGTAGTGCTCAATGGTTGTGTCCTCCTGTACCATATAGAGCAGCTCTGCAGTATGTGCTGGGGAGTATTACATTACTCATCACCCCTGTGCTGCAGTTTCAGCCCTGATACCTACTCCCAAATATATCCCAGGTACCCAGGACAAGACCCAGCACTTCATTAAATATTTGGCACATTGTCTCGAATTACCTTTGACACACAGGGTTATTTATACATCAGGGCACATGGCAGCCTCTGCCACAAGATAGCATCACACAACGCTGTATGTCAGGAATGCAGGCAGCAGATTTAAACCAATCCCTGCTTCAAGACACTTTTACTAGGAAGCAGGTCACAAACTGAGTAATATCCGTTTTATGCACTGAAAAAATGTATGCTATTCATTTCCAGGAAATAAAGTCAACCACCCTAATCCTTCTTCCGTCTCACATGCATCCCCCTTCAGAACAACAGAAAGATGGTTTCTTCTCTCTAAACAGGTTCACTGGGATGTATGTAGCTCTTTACACAAGCCTTAGTGTTCTTAATGCATATGTTAGGACACCTGTTGTTGACTTGGTGCAAAGGCAGTGTTTCAGAGAGTACGTACAGCAAGAGGTATTTGGTTACATGCACTGAATTCAGTTTTGAATGCACCAACAGTTCATATTTATTACAGAGCTTGTTTCCAAGCCTTAAACACATGCATGTTTCTGACACTCATTCAACCACATCAACATTCTGAACACAAATACTGTACAGAGGAGTATCAGCTGTTACTTTTAAAAACACATAGATAGAAATAGGAGGAACCTACATTCTTCATTCATTCTCTGAAGCAAAACTCTTAAATACAAAAAATTTAGGATTCCTGAAGGCTCCTGACTTCAATATCCTTCTGTTCTACAGCCACACAATTACTGAACAATTTTCTCAACTGACAGAAACAGTTGGCTGCATAGGTGGCAATCGTAGGAATTCGTAGCCGTGAGTGAAAGGGGAAAATCAAATACCAAGCAGAAGGCTCAGAGATCAGATCTGAAAGAGAACTCATTCACGTAAATTATTCAAGCCCAAATACCACATTCCATAAGCAGTTCCTTCAGTCGACCTAGGACGGAATGAGACCTGGAGAAGTAAGTTCTTGTCTCAGGATGCTCACTTCTTTACTGCCTCTGAAAAAAGAAAACCAATGGCAATTCAAGTGCACAAGCACAAGCTGTGTCTGATCCACAGCTGGGGTAAAATGATGACAAGGATGTGATTCAAAAAAAAAAAAATTAGTACTGACTACCTATTTACTACCAAGAAGTCAAGCTCGAGTACTTCCTGCAACACACACCCTGAATTTTCTGCTAAGCAGCTCAGTTTGCTACTTCAAAATCTCCAGATCAGTGTAAGGTGGCACAGCATAAAGAATATCCATAATATATGGCCTAATAACAAGCACATACAATAGATGAACCTGCATGAAAGGAAGACAAACTCATGAATAAGCAGAAACCAAAAGCTACCCAGTATCTTGTAAAGTTCATGTTTAACCAGAGCTTTCTTCAGCTGAACGGGTATCAGCAGAGAACACTGCATTATGAATTCCTCCCTTTGCTTTTAGCAAATTTTAGCAGAGCCTCCATTCACTCCTCTAAATCCTTCTGAGCTGCTCCCTGCATGCACAAGTTTAGAGGGCAAGGGTATTGCACATCCCTATCACCACTAACAGATGGGGCCCACCTCAGCCAATAACACAGATTATAGTCTTTGCAATACACTCTTATCTGATTACATGCAAAAAAGAATTCCACTATCTGCCAAACACAAGTCTTCTCAAAGAGGGGGGAAAATTTGTCTTCTGCTCCTGCTCCATCTTCTGCTTTGCTGTTGACAAAATGATAATTTTTTGCTTGGCTTCATCATACCTGATTTGTGCTAGACACACTAGGAAAAAACATCTTGGAAGATTTAAAACTTTCCAATTGGCTATGAGAGTTGCCTACTTAGGTAAAAAAATGAAAAATATGTTATCTGAACCAAGTATTTTAATATCCTTAGTTTTCAACAAGAAACACTATATAAAAAAAATTAAAAAATCATAGAATAATCTGTTCCAGTCTCTCACCACCCTCACAGTAAAGAATGTATTCCTAATATCTAATCTAACCCTACCCTCTTTCAGTTTAAAGTTATTACCCCTTCTCCTATCACTATCTGTCCTTGTAAAAGGTCTCTCTCCAGCTCTCTTGTAGGCCTCTTTAGGTACTGCAAGGCTGAACTAAGGTCTATTGAATTACCATAAGACTATTTAAAGTAGATTAAAAAACATCCCTCCATATTCCCAATAAAAATCTCATATAGCTTTGGAAATTCTATTTTGATGCATGGCTACAGCAGCAATACAGAACAATGAACTGTAGCACTCCTTTGGGCATTACTGCAGTCTAAACAGGCAATAAGCTGCAAGCTTAAAAGGTCTGAGATGGATTTATTGTGGACTAACAGATCCAAAGAAACCGCTTTTCAGGAAGCCAAAACTCCACAACGCACAGTTACAATGCCAGGCACAATCATTTTAAAAACTGAATTGGTAATATCCGCTTGGCTGAATGCAACAAGTGGAGAAACTGCTGGCACTATTTCTCCAGACTACGGCAGATGAGATGTCAGTGCCAAGAACAAAAGTTTAAATCTAATTCACATATTCTCATCACACAATTCAATAAATCACCTGCCTCACCAGGTCTTACCATCACAGCTCGAGGAGACTAAAAGAAAGAAGAAATGAGCCCAAAGTTTCCTCCTATTTACATCAGTGTTACCGGGACACTGAAATAAGAATAATTGGAATTTGAAGTAAATATAAAATAGGGCAGTAATATCTTACAATTTGTGTTGTAGTAGGGTCTACCTTGACAGAATGGAGTTCCTCTTGTCCCCCTCCCCTTACAGGAAATTGCCCACAAAAATTGGAGGAGATAATAAAACCCCCAGAAACATAACCCCTACTGAACACAGGGTCATAAGTTCAGTGCAGGAAGAGGGCAGCACATGCAGCTCAGATTTAAGCACAAGTCTGAATTTTTTTCCTTTCATGGACCTAAGAGTCTGAAGATCATTTTGGGGAAGTTTTTACTTGCTTGTAAATGTAACTATGCATAGATGAAAGAGTTAGTCATCTTCTCCATGTCAAAAATAAACACAGCAATTTCCAGAATGTGTCACAATACAATATTAACTATGTATTTGTACAGTCACTGAAGCAGTGGACACTTAATAGCCTTAATTTAGAATATCTATACTTTCTGGAAATAGTATAATGTACTGTGCTGGAATACCCTGAACTACTAACGCCACTTCTGAAAGAGTCAATTTGCATCATAAACACCTCTAAACCCAGTGCCAGTGATGAGCAAAGCAAACAGTGTGCCATCCCTGCACAGCCAGGCTGCCAGACACAGAGCAGAGGCTGCATTTTCAAAATTCAGACTCCTCACACAGAAAGAGCTTGCAAAGAAAAAGGGCATCCAAGAAACAATTTGGTCACAAAAAAAGGCACAAGCTAAATGCATATTGTAGAGCTACACACCTACCATACAGGTACATGCAAGCCAGGCTGCCAGTACAGATATACAAAGCAACCTCTCAACCTTTCTGTAGCTCGTTGGCTCCTGATCCAACACATGAGCAAACTGAGAAAAGAAAAGGACCCAGATCTCAATTTCAATCACCTGAAATTGTCTTCATTTTAAGGGAAGCAAAACTCACCATGCCCTTAAGAAGCAAAGATTTTCTGCTGACACTGGAGGAATCAAACTGAGACGAAGGACTCCTGAGGAACAGATATGTGTTACCAAGGACTCACAACAAGTGTTACAGCCACGTGGAAGAGCCCCAATAGGAAATATATAGCCTTTGAAAGTTTTCTCTTGAGTTTTTGAGACACTAATTATAAAATACCAGAGCAGCGAGACAGCTGGAACAGATATAAGGTATGTGTTAGAAGAGGTGAAAGACGTATAGCATACTCAGAGAGAAACCGGATAGCAATCACCTCTCTTGTTTTATGATTTCTTACACTTAAAGAACATCTCCAGCCAAAACATAGGCTCTCTCATCTCCACAAGGAACAAGAAGTAGACACCAGACAAGAAAACTCTGCTTCAGCATATCTTAGTAACGACAAAATTTTTTCAGACCATTCTTACTTCTGCGATCTAGACAAAACTGAAGGAAATCTGAACTCCTCATAAACCACAGTGTAACCATCACTCTGATACCAGGGATATGATACTGTGCTACAACTTTAGAGCAACATTAAGGCAACTAAGACAAACAAGCAAAAAATGAAATTCAGCATTTGAAATAGAGACAATTTCCCATTTCTGTATACTTTTCTTTATCCTAGTTTGTTAAGAATTCACCTAATTTTACAGACAGGGTAGGAAAAGTCACATCACTCGCTGCAGACCACTTGGCAAGAGGAATTTGAATGCAGCACATTTCAGTTTCCCCTCAGAACTTCATTTCTCCACCACACAGCGTAAGATGCATCTCCAGTACCTTTTTCTAGTATTATGAAGAGAACAGCACTAACAAATGTCAAGCAGCATTTTAAAAGTTTTATTTGTCAGGTAACAACTCAAGAGGTCTGTTTAACATGTAAGATCATGTATATATGGCAGCAAAAATGCTGAAAAGGAGAACCGAATCAAACGTACCAGTAACGTGCTGGTCCCTGGCTAGTCAGCCCCGCCACAAAGCAGCCTCCCAGCACACAGCCTTGCAGTATGGAGAAACCAAAATGTAAGAGAAGGACTGAGAATTTCTCAACCCAAGATTTTAAGTGAAAAAAACCATCATGCCTCCGCTGTAAGGAGGTGTGTCCACTCCCATCATCTGATCTATGGAATACTGACGTCTTCTGGTGTATGTCATTGCTGACCCCAACATCCCAACCTTCTGCTATTGCCACTGCAGGCTCTGCTATCTGCCCGAGGGAAAGGCAGCAGTGATAAGGAGGAGATAAGGTGAGATTCAAGTCAGGGGAGTAAAGTGGCTAATTACTGCTCTGGGCACCAAGTACAATGGTTACAAAGATAAATTTTATATTTTAAAGACAGCATGTCTTTTCAACCAGAGAATGTCAAATTGTATGGTTTTTTTCCATTTCTAAAGAAGTGAAATATGATAAAAACTGAAACTGAACATAAGATTCAGTCTGAGTAAGACCAAGATCAAGGACATGTTGAGCACTGAGTCAACATAATTTTAATTCTTAGAAAATATACTGGCCTCATAATAAACAGAGAAAAACTGTGTAATATCTCAAGTTAGGAGCAAAAGTTTGCTTTAGTACAGTACTTCAGAAAAGCATTTCTTAGATGCGACCTCCAAAAAGGAAAAAAACCCACTGTATTGAAACACCCAGACACCTCAAACTAAGCATAAGTGGTCATACAGTCATTTCGAGTGCCTGTCTCAATGATAACAGACATGAATTTCAGTTTGGTCGTTGGATATCTGTTTTCCACCCATGTAACATAATTAGCACCCAACATGAGTGGCGAAATGAGGGAAGCAAGATGCCCTCTTTTCTCCCAGATCAAGGCACTTCATGAACACCAATTAGATGTTAATGTCCCTGGGAGGCAAGCGTGACAAGTCTTATTAAGCCATTTTAAAGATTAGGATACTGAGTCACAGTGAGATTAAGAACTTCCTCAAAACCAACCGCAGAGTCAGAGAGGGGGCAGCTACACCCCAGCTGGGACTGGCAGCAGGGGACTGTGCTCCTCCACCTTATTGCAAGAGTTAAGAGTCTCTGGGGAAAAAAAAAAAAAAAAAAGACAGAAAAAAAAAAAAAGGAAAGAAATGTACACTCCCATGAGGTTTCCAGGCCATGCCAACATACCTCCGTTTTGACCTGCAAGGGACCATCTTTAGATGCAAGAATGCAGTTCAGTTTCCGTACTCAGATCTCATTTTGGCTGGAGGTACCAGCAAGATTGCCAATTGTAAACAGTTTTTTAAAGTCGACAGAGACCTCCAGATCTTTTCTGATAAGCCTGAGAGAGAACTTAAAGTTTTTTGATACCGGTTCAACCCTAAAAGCCTTGGGGCAAATAAATCTACAATCATCAGCCTATGAGCCAACCCACGGCCGACTATCTGAATTCAAGTCACATGCTGAATTTACACATTAAAAACGCAGTGAACATGACAAGACAATCACTATCACAAGTTAACAAACACTTCAAAGCACAAAGACAAACCCAGCAAATGCCACATTCAATTAGACCGAAAGGTGAACAGGGAAGGATGTTACGCTGATTAACAGGCTCATTAAGATGCGTCCAAACTAATAGCCCACTTCAGTGTTGTAACACGCTCGGAAACCACTTGGCTGCCTTAATCGCCGGGTACTCACGGAGCGAAAGATTATTTTGACTTTTCCTGCGTCGCCGTCCGGAGCCAGCGCGGTGGCACCCGGCAGTGCCCAAAACGCGCGGGGCGCAGGTACCGCCCGCGGCCGAGAGTACGGCACGGCACGGTACGGCACAGCTCAGTACAGCCCGGCACAGCTCAGTACAGCCCGGCACAGCTCAGTACAGCCCGGCACAGCTCAGTACAGCCCGGCACAGCCCGCCGGGCACCGGCCGCCCAGCCCTGCGTGCCCGGCAAAGAGCCGGCGCGGCCCCGAGCGCGGCCGCCCGCGGAGCCCAGC
>VYZS01049881.1:13771-29403 GCA_013400695.1 Neodrepanis coruscans
TTTTTAATGATAGCGATGTCCGTGTCAGTCTGGACCATATTGATGTTCAAAGCCTTGGGCCTGGAACTACCTTACTCATATTTAACTCTGCAGAAGTCGGTATTAGACAAAAGCAGAACCAGTGGAAGAAAGGCAAGGATGGGGTAAGTTGATTTCTGACAGGAAAGGCTTCTTTCTGTCCTGCCCAGGGAGCCTGGTGACTCGGGCAGGCAGCAGTGGCAATGCAAACACAACCTCAGAGCCTGTCCAGCCATCCCAACAGCTGACACCTTTTGCATTCTGGGCAGCAGAAACAGCCCCTGACTGTTGGGTTCTCCACCTGCATTTGCCTCTACATTAACCACTGAGGCTCACTCTGAGAGTCTTCCTGAAAAAGATAACTGCAGGATTTAACATCTTTGAGGTGCCACTACATACAGCAAGGCCATAGACTCCAGCCAGCTCCTCTGCAGAGATAAATCCTTGTACCCACCCACAAAGCTGCATGACAAGGGGAGTGCCTGTTCCTACCAGGTGTCATAATATAACAATTTCTATCCACTGAGAAGTTCTCAGATGTGAATTTTGGAAGCACATTTCCCCTGTAAACACTGTAGTGTTTGCACCCATTCTTTCTGTAAATCTTTTGACTCAGTCCTCAGAGCATCCTTTGAAATCACCAAAGAACCAACACCTCATTGTTTCTTTATGTCAAGCCAGGCACTGCTATGAGCATTGCAGAAATAAAAGCAGAAGTAAACCGCATGCACTGTCAAAACCTCAGCTGCACTGTTGGGAGAATCCAATTACAAAGTGCTGGTCACAAATTCCACTGAAAGGGAAGTTTTAACCCACACTCACAGAAGTTGCTGCGATGTTGGAGGGGAGAGAGGGTATTTCCAAGTGACATGTGTGCTGCCTGAAGCTGAGCTGTCATAGCAACAACCTCATTAAAGAGCCCCTCTTGGGAGCACTAACCTGTATTCCGACTGTTGGAAAGATGTCATCTGTAATGCAACTTAATTCAGTCAGGAGTCAAAGTACAGTAGACTTGCAGAAAAGTGAAACTGCTAATTTAAGGAATTCATAAAAGAACATGAATACCATATCAAACAGCTGTGAAAAAAATTGGCTTTTGCCCCCACCATCTTCCATCCCCTGAAACCACCGCCAGTATTTCAGTCTTAACACCTGATTCGTAAGTTATTGTCGATTCTTCTTTCCTCCCCATCACCCGTCTAACCCCAGCTCAGGATGTGGCTCTTCTTTTCTCATCTTTTATTACCCCTACATAGAAGGCATTACCTTCTCAAGTGCTCACTCTAATTGTCTCCATATCTCATACAGAGCTCTTGCCCCAGCACCTCCTAACCCAGAGCCAACCCTACAGCAGGATCTGCTCTGCTCCTCTACTCCACCATCCTGAAGGCTTTTCCTTCAGTGTCCATCCTTCCCCCAGAATCCCCACAAAATGAGAATCAAATGAACATTATGATCCTTAGAAAGAAATATCTGCTGATATGCAGAACTGCCTCAATATGAGACTCATCACTTCTCTGACAGTGACTGTGCAGCAACTGAACACAATTGTGTATATTTGGATTTCATTTTTAAAGATCTATGATTTAATAACTTTAATTGACAGCAATAACACAGCAGTACAATATGTTTTGGAAGGGCCTTTCAGTTTTTTTTAAGGAGTAGAGATAATTGTAAATGAAAAATGAAAGAAGACTGCACTGCTTAGTAAATGAGCTGTTAACCTTTCAACCCGAGCGCTCCCGCTGGGAGCCTGACCAGAGGGACTGCAAAAGCTCTGGCAGCTGCAAGAGAGAGAATAAAGTTAATTCAGTAGCTTTAGATTTCTTTTAGTTGTCTTTTAAACACTTTCAATCTTGGTCTCCCATCTCCCCAAAGCAGTCACATGCCATGGCATTTTGTGTGTCACCAGATAGGTTTAAATATTTGCCCCTTTGGTAGATCATACACAAAAGGTGAGCTTTACATATTCTGTGCCCACAATATGCTGTCTGCAGCATTTTAAGCTAGAACATGAACTAGTCTGTTTGATCTCAGAGCTTTGACCTTGAGTGACAAGGTCACAATTTTCGCTTTATACCAGCAGTTTCCAACCAGCAGGCACAAGGCCCATAAGGTCAGGGAGCTGCAGCAGCCCTGGGAGCCTGCAGGGCTCCACTCCCAAGGGAAGCTGGGAGAGGGACAGCTACCAGCAAAACACACTGGCTTCCAGTTCAAACTTCTGTGCATCCCAGGAAGAGACAGAATTCACAATCCATAGTGCTCTCTCTCTCTCTCACTCAAGGTTGCTTGGACAAATTCTATGAAAGTTTATATAAATCAGCTCCCCCAAAATACTTTTTTTTCCCCCATTAAATCTTGTAAGGCATTAATCCACAAATTTGATTCAATTTTTTGCAGAAATTTTAAGACTTGCAGCTCCTGTATTTTGATCACAGCTTACAGTATTGCTTAGAACAACAATATAATACAGAGACTAAGCAATAAAAGTTCCTGTGACTTGTATAAAATGGGTTATTTACATCGGGCTCTTGGTATGATTTCAGTAAAAAAGTAAACAGTGCTTATATTTGCAGTGATCTCAGTTATCTCACACAGCCATGCTTACCAAAAGATATAAAAGATGCAATTATTATATTCAGATTCGCTAGTTTCTTAAAACAAACCATCTCTGCAGTTCAAGGGATGATTTTATCCAGTCCACATGGAGCTGTACAAGGCTTTTTGTATTTTAATGTGTTTATTTGCTAACAGTTGGCAGAGTTGTACAAGAGTGTGCTTGAAGCCAGTTGTAACTTACAGATTTTTCAATAAAAAGGGAGAATTATTGGCCAGATAGTTAATTAAATGGCACCAAAACATTTTTTTCCCCTTTCACAAATTCCAGTTAGTATTCCAAACCTGTAGCAGGTGCCCCAACAACACCAAACCCAATAAATCTTCATTTATTGTCAGTAGATTTCTAACCTGGCCGTTCTAAACAGCACGATGAACACATTTTAGCAGAATATATTAGCTGTGCCAATTTAATAAGAGGAAGATTGATGGAGCCTTTCCTTTCTTCCTCTGTACAGAGCACAGCACTCAGGGAGGAAAAACCTTTCGATTTTCCTTCTTCAGCAACACCTTTGCCTTTCCTGGGACACCATTTCTCCTCCCTGGACTATTACTACCCAGACTTCTCCAAAGCTCTGTCTCTGAAACTTGAAACAAAGGGATCTCAAGGTTTAGCATCACCCACTCAATGAGAGTGGGAAGAGCAGCAACCTCAGCCTCGAGGGTTATATTACAATGCCCACGGTCTGCACAGGTTTCCCCTCCCTCTTTTCTTCCTTGTTTGGTCCAAAGCCAACAGAAACTGAGTGTAGTCACCCAGCCCTGACAGGGAAAGAGGTCAGAGGAGTGGGCAGTCTCCCCCAGGGAAGCACAGGGACACAGCCCAGCCAGGCAAGTCACAGTCCATCCCTGACCCCTGGCTCCAGCACCCCCAGCACAGAAGGCATTTCTGTCTCTTGGCTCAGATTCTCTGGCAACCAAAGGCTTACTAGGGCCAAATAGGGAAGGCAAAAAGAGAGAGACTTTGTTGCCTATTCTATAACCCTTAAGGCTACCCCCCCAAAAAAATCTTCTTTTTTCTTAAGGAGAATGAATTTAAAAACTTACTTGTCTCACATTTAAATACATACTTTGCTCCCCGAACTAACCCTATTCCTGACACCTGAAAACACACCAGGAGCAACTCTGCTCCACCACCAGCACAGGAGAAGCAGGAGCCCAACTCCAACCCTTCCTGAGGTGCTTTACCTAGTCCCAACTAGTTCACCTATTTTCCTTTCAAAATTAAATATAATTTACCTGTTTTGCAAAACTTGCCCCAGTCTCTTCCATAGAAAAGGCTGCAAAGGGGAAGGCAGAAGGTCTGGTCTTGGCAAGTACATGAGCCCCAGTGGTCTGGCAGAAAGCACATGTTTTAAGTGGTGTTTCTCCCCGTGGTATGGGCACATATATTGTTACCAGGTAATGAAAATTCATATTCATGGACACTACTCACTCCTTCTGAAGAATATCCTCTTGGATGTTTTGTGGTCCACCAGACTTTGACATCTAAGAACCTTTTTATTCCTCTTGTAATTAGAACAAATGTTCAGGTTATTGAGAGAATTAAGAAGATCAATATTAATTGCTTTTGGATTGTTATTAGACAGTTTCAGCCCACAGCTGCAATGTACTCTGTCTTACTTTGCCAGGATTTGGGTTTTATCTCTGGGTTTTTAACAATAACAGATTTCTCAGGAAAAAATGGTAAGTCTATCTATGCATCTGAACTGGCCAATTCTCAAAACTCAGTCTATACCAATAATTACACTCTTCTTCCCCTACAAACAAAAGAGCTCTAAAGATCAGAGCACTTTACCAAATACAGTTTTGAGGTATGTACTTATGTTAAATATAACCAATTGCTTTAAAGGGCAGCAATTTCCACAGCACAAAGTTCACATAAGTTTTCCCACAAGTCCCAAATGCAAACACTGTCTGCAAAGTCCACACACTTTGTATTTCACCAAAGCTTTGCAGAATACATTCAACATAAGAGAAAACAGAGTGAGGTTTTACTATTCACTTCATCTTTTTTGACAGAAAGGTGTCAATAGAAAGGTGCCAACAGGAAAGGCAACTGTAGTCCATGCAGCTTTATTACTGAAGGATGGGGGAATTGTGATATTAAAACATCACTGCACTTTTTTTTCCTCCTAACAGTGGTAGGGATTTCTATTGTGATGAGTTACTCTAAACCTTCAGTTATTTATCAGTGGGGAAAAAAAGAATTCAAGTCTAGAATAAGGCAGGTGAATTGAAAATACACACATCCACACTTGAAGTCTCACGGTGGGTTATCATTCATTTCTATAAAAATTAGATTCAGATCATCCATGAATTCTTCACTAATACACCCATTCCCAAAAGCAAGTGCTTCAAGACGGCTCCTGTATTTCCAGGAAAGGAAGAAGAGATGTTGATTTCCCCATGGCTTATGAAAGACAATACTTGCACATACCAAATGTTGCTGCTTATCTCTTCCTATATTCAGAAATAGAAGCTCTTTTTGGTTCAGAAGTACTTTGGAAGCTTTCAGGGTTTTCCTGATACTGGACATGGCCTTTCTTGCTCCTATTAAATAAAATAATCCTATAATTTAACAAGGAACTCTGACCCATTCACTTCCCTGCAGCAGCATTTCCCTCCTCCATTCAACAGGCACCTCTATCATCAAAAGCTGGTTCTCTCTGATGAGCTCTGCAGCACCTGAAGCTGTAAGAGATTTTCTCAGGCATGAGATTTTGTAAATTTGATAGGGAAAAAAAAAAAGAAGGAAAAATGAGACAGATCTCATATTCAAGGCAAAAACAGAATTCACAATGTGAAATCAGATACAAACCAGCAGAGTTACAATTCTGCTTGCCCGTGAACAAAAAGCTCATGGCCATCTTATGCCTCTCAGGTGTCTCATGAAACACAATCATTCAAAGATTTCTACTCAGGTAAGGCAACTTTTCCATTCAGTGTAGAACAAGATAACAAATGGAATAAAACAGAGTTTTGGGGGGGGGGTTAAACTAGTGAGGGGAAATTACATGTGCATCTGCATGATCAGGAAGTGGGAACCATTTCAAGGTGATCAGTCCCAGCAGACAGGTATCTCCCCCAAATCAGCTGAAAAGTCATCAGCTGACTTCAAGAGCAAGCATTCTGCTGTGTTAGTTTACTCCTAGGACCACACCAAGGACATGCTGTGCTATCTTTAGAAAAAAGTGCCAAGCGTGGGGCGAAGCCGACTGTTGATATATCGCGCTCTGACATTTTTCATTAGGATATATAAACTTGTGGAAGACACTCTCTTAAATTTGCATATTTGCATCATGCTTTTCATAGGCACATAAACAGCCTTTAATGCACTTAAATTACTTGGAGTTGCTGGATTAGCCAACGCGATGCAGAAGCAGGATCTGAGTGCTGCCCCACCTACAGCTCTTCAGTGCTCATTTTATGCAAATGCTTTTAGTTCCGCTCCTGAGATTCACAGCCACTTATTAAGTTCTCCTGCATTCTGAGGCCTTTCCCTGGTAGTCTTCAGAGCACCAGTCAACAGCAGCAGAATGGCAATCACTGAGTTATGTTACAATTTTTTGCGAGGCACTTTTGACACAGTGTGATATCACCCTGAGAAGACAGGCCACCAATTAATGTAAATCAGCAAGGTTCCATCGAGGAGCATTTAACAATTCTGACAAAAAAGTCATGACATGGTTCATATACCCATTACAGAAAACCACTAATTGGTTTGGGGAGTTCTGCTGTTTAAAAAAAAAAAAAAAAAAAAAATCTGAATTGTTCCAAAAATATTCCACAGCTAAGGTAGCAATGGCATTAGAAATACAAGCAGCTTTTATACACTTGAATGTGCTTTAAATACTGAGCCTCACAGTTTGTATCAGAGACATCCTTTAGAATTTTGTCATCATCTGTTGACAACCATCTGCTTCAAACTTCTTACCACCCTAAGAGTAGCCAAAATTGGATATTGACAGAGAGAATTTCTGCACAGAAAGGAAAGTATTCACAGGACAAAGTGAGTGCAAAGGCTGGAGACCTGGACACACGCTCCTGGAAATCCGAGGGAAAGAAATAAGAAAATTACAGAAAATCTAGATCTGACACTTTCCTGTGATATTACAGGAGATGCAGTTCACAGGTCTCTGAAAACGTAGAAGTGGCAGATTAACTGACACCAATTCTCCAGAGGAGTATAATCTACAGAGTAAATAGGTAATACTGTGTACTGTCAACTCTGCTCAAGTCACAGCCATCGGAAACTCCGAGAAAGAAATGTAACACAGCAAGTGCAAGCTGAGGAATTCATTCAGATGGGTCTGTACACACACACTGACCTGAATAGCTTGCTCCAATTTGAAGAAATGTGATAATGGGCCACTCGGGTCAGGGAATAAGATTTTGTCTGCTGAAAAAAGCCCTGGTGCTCCGGGCTTTGCTGTGCTCAGCAACCTGCCTTTCACAGCTCTCCCTGTATAGCTGAGGTTTTATATCCCTATGCACACACACACAGTACATTCCCACAGAAGTGGCTCATAGCAGCCCTACAGCATCAGCTGCTGCAGCTCAGGTGAGGCCCCAAGACACTGCCTACAAAACACCTTCTTGCTCCAACACAGCCTTTCTTTGTTTCTGCCACAGGCAGACCAGCAATTCAACCCACCAAGCTTCAGGCCTGGGATGGTGCTTTAGTTTTCACACTCCTGGAGTCTCGACTTGCTTCATCTCCCTTGCATATCATTTAATAGTGAAGCCTCAAGTGTTCTGCCAAGACTGCTTTCTATAAGACACTAGGAAGAAACCATTTGTTGTTCACAATTCTTTTGTAATCTAAACATAAATATAAAACACTTGGCTTAGAACACGGGCCAAAGAGGACAAATTCTATTTTGCAGCCTTCCTTCATTGCTTCCAGTCCTTAAATCCAACTGCCTGCAAGCATTCCTCAAAATCCCACAAAATAAGACTGTTTTAAACCACGAGTTTCTGATGAAGTTGGAAGTTAGGCCAGTTTCCATTCAGGAATTACATGACTATCAGCACTGCAGAAAACAAACACTTGACCCATCCTTAGTTACACTTTGTTAAACACTGCTGGGAAAGTACCTTAAAATAGGTTTCCAAATAAAGTTATGACTCATCATAACTCATCCCTGGATAAGTCTGCAAAGATTCACAGGGAAACAATGTGCTGCATGAGAAGGCACCACCTTTGTATTTCTTCCACATCACCAAAACCAAGGCACATGGTTCAGCACCAGAAGTGTAGTTCTTGACCCAGAAACACCAGCAGTCTTACACAGAACTAGGTTTAACTAATCTAAGAACTTCCAAGGAGTAGACCATGCAGATATTACCATTTGGAGCTGTTTGGAAGTTCTTCTGGTTTTCTGGAAAGGCAGCCTTTTTGCAAAAATCTAATGTTTCAAAGGACTTATCAACTTATCAATTTCTCTTTATTAGAAATAACTTATATAATAACTCCTAGAGCATCACTACAAACTCAAAAAAGAGAAGTAATCACGCATTTGATCCACATATTTTAAAATTAGATGTGAGAAATACAAAAGTGTGTTCAGTTTAAGAAAGTCAGGCAAAAATGAACCAAATATTGAAATAAAAAATATTGCAAAAAGTAGGTATTTCCTTCATAAAAGCCATGGGACACTATAGACGATATAATTTAATTAAAGGTCCTCCAATTAAGAATTTCAAGTGAAATTTTAAGAAAAGAGTATAAAATTCCCTTACACTTACATGGAACCTGATTCTAAAACCAGCAAGGATAAAACAAAGAATCCACTGACTTCTGTGTTCTAGATTTGGATGGGAAATCTATTTGTTCATCACAGCAAAATATAAATAAAAACTGCTCTTCTCCACAGAAAAGTCTCATTGGCAAATGACACACTTTCATTTCATAAGCACACAGTTTTAGACAAATATCAATATACTCTGGGTAAATCAGTGTGTGTTTGCATATGCAAAAGAGCATCCATCTAGCAATGAACTTATTTTGCTCTCTCCTCTTTCATCTTCACAGTATTTACAAGCAAAAAGAGGCAGGTGTTTTGTGGAAACCTACCCATCATCTAGAAAATTACTGCTATTTCTCATGATCTTGCATTAGTGTAACGTTTTTAAACTTTTCTTTTTATGACTAAACAACACCACAGCACTTCTCAAATAAAAAAGGTACACTGAAAGAGGACACAACAGAAATGGGAGTACTTTGGTGTTTCAGGTGCCTTAGAATTATTCAGAAGAAGTTCGATGAAAAATACTCTCCTGCATGTTAAGGGAGGTGGAAACCCAAGTGTTCTACACCATTATCACAGCCTCTGAGAACACTACAAGCCACAGCCCAAACTATTTGACAACATCAGAATTGTATCTTAAAAATGGCTGACAAGATATTTTTTCTAGTTTGCTGATAGGTAAATTCAAATCATAAAGTATTATATGAAAGTCACATGGGTATTTTGGGGGGAGCATGTGTTTGTGTTAACAGAAGAGTCTCCTAGACAGAACACCTCACAGAAAAATACTGCCTTTGAAGAGCATTGCATCAGTATTTGTCTTGCACATGGTCTGTTCCCACTCCAATATATCATCACTGGAGAAACCAGAGCTGCACCTTTTCATTCCCTTTGCTCATTCAAGGGAAAGCAATAGTGAATCTTATTAACTGCTATTAGAAACAGAGCTCTGTAGCAGTGAAAACTTTGAGGAATTACAGACATTATTCTGAAACTGTTATCTCCTAGCACACAGCCCAACACACCTGAAGCAGAAGTTGCTCAATATTGTCACACCCAAAAGTTACCAAGGGATGTCTTACTCACAATCAGGCAACAGATGGTCCAAAACACATTGATATTACCAAGGAAAGGAAATAGGTACATTCTTATTTCTGGAGGGAAGCTGCTTTCCAACAGTCTGGCTCATCTGGAAAGCCACATCCCTCAGCAGGAAGCAGCAGGCAGGTATTTAGGAACATCCAGCGGGCTTTGAAAGCGCCTTTCAGGATTCAACGTACCATATCTAGAGCTCCTAACACTCTAATCTGCTTTTCCGCCTCAGAGAATTAGACTGCATTTCTAACTGAATGGAAAGAAAAATCTCCAAGTGTACCTCACTTCCAGACTGGCATTACATCATCTTTCCAAAGCCCTATTACTTAGCAGCACACTACAAATTGCAGAGGTTTGTTATCGATACACCACCGCAATTTATCGCAAAAGGGTCAATAAAAACGTGGTTGCTAAAGATTTACAGCCTTCCCTCCAGTATCCAACCTCACCCTCATATTGGGAGGGTGTATAAGCACCACACATGGAGCCCAGTTTTAGTTCTGTATTTACATACTGCTTGGGAAGCAATGACACAGATAATAACAAAATATAATAGACCCATATAACACTTTCCAGGTACCGAGAAAAATCTTACTCCTGTGATGAGGATCCTGCAAATTAAATCAGATTAATAATATAGTGAACATATTACTGGCAAAAGCATGTGTTTGTCTCTAATGATCCTTCCCAGTTCCCATTAAATCTAATTAAAAGGCACTGACTGAGTTTTATTGGAATTCCATTACTGAGGTCCAATCCTGCTCTCAGCAGCCCTTTCCCAGCCTGCAGCACCCTCACACACACGAGGGGAAGGTGTCCTGTCAGAAGGATCAAAGCTGGGTTGGGCAGCTGATTTTACAGCTGGTTATTTCACTTTACCAACTGCCCAAAAAGGAAGTTTTTTAGCAGTTTACAGCACTATGTTTTGAAACATCTTGGGAATTTTTCCCATTACAGTCCACCACTGACTAGCTGGCTGGAATAAATTTACAAATATTTTCATCTCTTCAATAGATATTATTTAAGGAGGAAAAAAAAAATCCACTTGTTTAATTAAGAAACAAACTAGTGGGTTGGACAGAAGGTGCAAAGTCATTATTTGAGTAATTATATTTTAAAAAAGCCCAATTAGTTCCTAATTGCACTTACAAATTTAAGACCTAGATCTGCAATGTCTACACTTAGCCCAAACTGACATTAAATACAGACTCAATAGTCTGTATGACTTACATAAAAGTAGCCAAGTTCTGCTATTTTCATCTTCACTATTCATCATTAAGAATGTTTTGAGTAAGTGCAATTAAAATGAGTTCTCTAAGCAAAAAATTTTTAATTGCACTTGAAGAACAAGACTATTAAACAACAGATTAATACATAAAAACTAGGAAAAGGCAACAACACGCTGGGCTTCCAAATATGCTACAGTAACAAAACCAATGTTCTGTTATCTAAATTACCAGCATTTCTAGAGAAAGACATAATTCTAAACTCACAGATCACAATTACATAATGTCCTTAGAGCAAATGCAATGAAGAGAAACCTATTTTCTTCAGCTGCAAATACCAGGTAAAAGGACCTGTAGGAAGGTGCTCGAGGAACACGCGCCTCCAATCTGCTGAGTGAAGTCAACATGAGTTTTGCCACTTTAAATGCAGAAAGATCAGGGTCCACATGAACCTCAAAGGTATGGCATATGCTCAAATTTACATAGCAGCAGTCACCTAACACTTCAAAAGCAGCACTGTGTGAAGCAAGAGCTTCCCTCCAAGCCTTTGGAGGGCAGCTACTTCAGCCTACCAGAGCATCAGCAGAAACTCTATGATAAATTAGTAAAAGGCTTGCTTCAGAACAAGTTTACATATAGTCTTTTCATATCAAACACCTGGTTTTGAACTTGGAAATGCATCTTCACATCTTACCGTTTAAATAGTTTGTGTGTTTCTACTACTTTCTTTTTATTAAGCTACAGCTCTTCAAAACATCTGAACTTAAGAGAACAACCCAGGCAGGAGAAAACGTGCATGTCAGTTCACAGAAACCCACACACAGATCTTGCTCAGGCTCCAAAAGTGTCAGAGTTAGGGCTCAGCCACACACTCAGCTGAGGACAGAATAAGTGCCTATAAAACCAACCAGCCACTGAAACTGCACTTGTGGACATCTCCTGCAATTTCTGGTTTTAATTATCTCTTATCACACACCCTGCCAAGCACTGTCCCAAATGCCTTTATATATTTATATACTGTCCAGTGATAGGCAAGTTCTTAAGTAATATTGTTCTTTGAGGTAAATAAATAAACAGCAAAGTCATTATGACCTTGGAAACATCCCTTTTGCATGTATAAATACTAGTACTCAACATCCAGGTTCAAGACAGAACTGACTTAGCTGTGGGAACATACAACTCTGTAGTAGAGCACAGAAACAGCTCTTTTAGGGTTTTAAGAATCCTTTCCAACAGATGGCCAAGCTGGAGCTCAGTCTGGTGAAGTACAGCAGTGCTGGTACACCCGGGTTCCAGAATAAAGCCACTAATAATGAGATAGTTTTAAAGCCTCCTGATGTAGACAGTGTCACCTGCTGTGGCACCTTAGCAGGGAATGAAGGCCATAAACAGTTTTCCCAAGCAGACAAATTTATTTCACCTGTTTTGTGTTTCTGCTACAGGGGTGAGTAATCCAAACTCACACCAGCCTAACCTCGAACCTGAAATTTCCATTTTAAAGTAATTTGCTTCCAGCTCACACTTAAATATGGTCAAAGGACTCCGCGAAAACAGTAAATTCCCTGCTAAGTGGAACGAAGACAGAAGTTTTGGAAGTGTTTATGACTCTGGAGAGGAACAGCATTCATGAAGATTTGTCTTTTCTTCTCTAAAACAGCTTTTAGATTATTAAAAAAACCAATTTAATGTGTGATATGCCATCACTCAGTGAACTGGAGTTTTAAGTTATGTGACAACATTTTCCCATCCCATGTAAAATCTCCCTTTGCAGGAGCATCTCTTGCAAGACTCTGCTGACAACCTGTTTCCCTACAGCAGCACCTGCACGACAGCTCCAAAACACTAAAAGCACACGTGAAAGGCTCCTTAAGGAGCCGGCGGCTCCGAGCTGCCGACAGGAGTGATGTGCCACCAAAACCAAACACTAACGAGGCAGCAGCCCCGCCACAGACAGCAAGTCGATTAATAACGAGCAATGCAACTCATTAATACTGGTGTGGATACACATCTCACTGACAACACCAGGCGTTTGTGGAGATTATCCAATCAAGCTCCCATTATCGGGGGCATCTATGTCATTTGGATCACCTCTAGGTAATCACGCCAATTAGTACAGTTGGATGCATGTAATGCTGTTCACAGCAGCAGAGACACAAAAAAAACAAATAAGGATGGGAAAAAGGGGGTGTAGGAGCAGAGGCAGAGAGCCAGGGAGAAGCTCCAAGGCTGAGGAGAGCTGTGGGAAGGAAACGCCCACCACAAGCACAGAGCACCGACGGGACCTGTGAAGTTCCCCTGCACGTCTGTAGGAAGCGCAGGTAGCAAATGTTGTCTTCTCAGCTTCCTACGCTGTTAGCAAGGTTATTCTCAGGCTTCTGAAATTTATTTGTTGCAGTTATCCTGTGAAGGATTTGCAACTGTTGCAAGGAATCTGCGTCCGTCAGTTTCCTCAAGAAGAGACGAACTGAAGCAGAAGGAAAGGAAATAGTATCTCCTCATGGCTTAAGTGAGACAAGCTCAGTGCAGGACTCATCCCTTATCCTATCACACTCCTGGCTGGATTCCCTCCTGCTCACTTCCTTTTTCCATCTCATTTCCAGCTCCCCATCTCCATATTATTTTCTCTTCACGATTCTTCATATACATAAAATTAGAGGAGCTGTAAGCTGGCTGAGGACAGACCTGATAAGACTGGCAGAATTTAACTTTATTTCAAACACAGAGAAAAGGTTTAGAAACTTCAAACTTCAGTAGGGTTCCTCTCCACCTCTTTCCCTACCTCTGAGGTTATCCACTGAACCTTAACAGAAGGTGTTACCTCTTCCTACAGCACCTCACTAATATTTTACATTACCATGGCTACCACAACACTGCTATTAACACAACCCATGACATTTTCCCAATTCTTTTATTACCAATGGCGAGCCTCAGTGCATTCCAAATTCCAGTGCCTTTCACATACATTAAGCTTAGCATGCTCCACTGACTCATAATTTCCTTCTGTAAAGCAAAATCAGCTTGGTATGGTCAATAATTTTTGCACTGTATCATAAAGTTTATCTGATGTGCAAACCTAATTCCCTCTCTGGATGCCTCATCCTGAATCCCTTTTAGGTTGAGGCCACTTGACATTTCTTTTAAACAAAACATCTTTTAAGTCTTAAATTGTGTAGCACTCGGTTTTGATAAGACATGACATTATGATATGATGAGTTAGTTGATTCTAAGTAAATTTGATTTATCCCACTTCTTGGGCTGCTATGATTTACAAGGATGCTGCCTTTTAAGGTGGGATTGATTGTAACACAGGCTGACAGCACCTTTTTTTGTGAAACACTAAATCAGAGCAAGGTAAGTATGAGGGAAAAAAAAACACACAAAGGGAAACTGAAGCAAAATTTAAACACCAGAAATTAATATTCATGAATAATTGGCACTTACTTATCTCTATAAAGGAAGACAGAGTGACAAATCAGTTTCCAGAACAATTCCACAAAATGTTTGGAAGTTTGATTTTTATTCATAAGATAAGATGCACACAAGAGCTGCTGAAATCTAATCTGACCGTTCTGTGAATACCATGGAAAGTTCTTGAAATATTTTCCATCAGACAAGCACCACCACGAATCTTTGTGAACCAAAGCAAAAGCATAAGCATCCCTCATAAAACTAAAAAGATTTCCTAAGAACCTTTCCTCTCCGGCTGCTCAAGTGCCATTCTGTGCAATACTATCCCCGTTCCCTTGCAATATCCTTGTACCTTGTGATGCAGCGTTTTAAACATGCAAGTTTGTGATGCAGCAGTAACACTTTTCTCTTTGATAGGTAGTTACTTCTCATTTTTACAGCATGAATCACCTATGTCATTCTGACAGCCACACGAGAAAAGGACCAGAGAGGTTTGGTATTTCGACCGATGCACAAATCTCTAACCCCAGACCGACTATTCAGAGGCACCCGCACTCACCCAAACGAGTTGTGAGCAGTTAGTAAACAATTTAGGAGGTAGTGTGTAGGTGATGGAGAGGAACTGGATGTATGGCAGTGAGAATTCCAGGCTTTGTAGAGTTACATTTCTGCTGGAATCTAGCTAAACCCTCGCAGCCTGGGTACAACATTAGCCAGGGCATCTCATTCATGAGATCACGCAGTTCTGAAGCTGAAGGGCTACAAGCCGACAGTTCTCTGGTGGGCAGTGTTTTCTACCGCGGTAAGAAAACCTGAGTCAGAGCAGTACACTGCCGTTCCCGCACCTGAGAAGGGACACTTGCGCTATACTTAGAAAATACCCAATTCAAACATCTCCCAGGAAAATAAGAGAGGTCTGGTGACTGTTTAAGAAGCGACACGAAACCCCGAGCCCCGCTCCGGCGGAGGGACCGCCACCCGCTTGGATCAGAGACTTTGGAGGGGTAGAGCAGAACTGGAAGTTCTGCGCTCGCCCACCCCGCGGCTGCGGGATCTCGAGTCCCCGCGCCGCCTCCCCCGAGCCCCGCTGCCCAAATCCAAGTTCAGGGACCGAGCGAGCCGCAACTCGGGGAGATTGAAGAGGGAACTTTTGGAACGCTCGGAGAAGCGGAGGGCGCTCGCCCGTTCCTGCGGCATCATCGCCGCCCAGCCCCGGGGCTGGTTCGGCGAGCTCCGGCCGGGACCTGGGCGCTCCAGAGCAGCAGCGGGTGTCCCTCTCCCCGGGCGGAACGCACTCTGCGGACAGTGCCCGCTGAGGCAACCGGGATCAGTGGGGAACATCATCCCTCTCCTCCTGCCCATGGACTCCTCACCGCCGAGGGCTCGCCCCGCAGCCCAGTGATGAGGGAGCGCGGTGAGGGGAGTGCGGACACGGCAAAAGCGCGGTGAGGGGAGCGCGGTGAGGGGAGCGCTCCGCGGCCGCGCCCGCCCCGCGCCAGGCGCAGGGGAGCAAAAC
>VYZS01049884.1:7684-24139 GCA_013400695.1 Neodrepanis coruscans
AAAATGCCCAAATGCTTATAAATATGCTTATAAAAAAACCCCCAAAACAAACCAGCATTACACTACCAATATAGTAAGGTCAGGTTTCCCAAACCCATAAATCTGTTTCTATCCCGTCTTCAAGGATTAGCACCATATGAACATCTACTCCAAAATTCAAAGCACAGGCTCAGTTTAAGGAGTCTACATAAATCCTGGCAAAAGTACCCTGAATGAAATTACTCCAATATTTTAGCAAGCATTTGAGGTTTTTTAAAATATCTTTCTTTGTTCCTCTACAGCAAGCAGTTTTTTAACTTCACATCTGGATCTTAGAACGCTTCATCTACAAACCTTTGTTCCCATTTTAGAAAATAAATAGCAAAAGACCTCAGATATGGCTCAGTGATTCTACAAATTCACAAATCAGTAGCAGAATCAGTGAAAAGCAAATATTCTGCCTTATTAGCTAATGCCAAAATAGTAATGTTTAATGATGAGTCTCCTTGAAATAGGACACAATAATGGAAATAAAGATCCCTAAATTAATCAGCATTTTCAGGTCTTCACTTTGAAGTTTTAAACACCAAATGGGAACTGAAATAACAAATAAACACTGAACTGACAAACAACTATATTAAAGTGGAATCTTACTAGAATATGCTGATCTGATTGATTATATCAGCACTTTTTTTTTTTTCTGCTAGGCCTGGAGCAGTAACACAGCTGAGAAGATGAATTTTATTACTTCTTGTACATTACCAGTAGAATTATTAAAGTTTAAATTAATAGCCTCTGAGCAATCTGTGGAAATCAGACATGACTGAGGTCCTGATCAGAAAACACTTGTCGCTTAGTAATACTTGTGTAATGCTAATTTTTCTCACTGAACAAACTTTAAATGCCAAGGGGAATGGGAATAAAACCATAATGGCTTCTCAGAGGCCTTACTGCTGGGGACATTTCCTTTTGGCAACTTCAAAACACAGTGGAAACTCTTCGAAATATGGAACAGTTCCTGTTGAATGGAGTCAAAATTCTATTTACTTACATTTTAAACAGTATGTGAAGTTGTATTCCTCATGTTACCATTAAGATGAAGTAACACTAACCACTAAAGGTTAAGAGGCACAACTGAGAAATCAAATTTGGACTGTCCATATGAAACAGAACCAGATGCTTATTTATCCTTTTCAATCAATGGGAGACAAAAATTTACTGTTATTACAACTATCTATATATGAAACAACTTTTACTTCAGGTACAGATTTACTTTCAGCTTATAAAAAAATCAAATTTAACTTTTTTTTGTTAGTTTTTTTTTGTAGTTTTCTAATCTGTGACTTACTCTGTTTTCAATAAAAACCATTGTCAGCTCTAATCCAAGAGCTGTGAACCAACCTTCAGCTATAAAGACAAAAGAACACTCACAACTACTACTCTGATATTGTTTTAATTTTCCCTTCACAGCTGTAGTCACTAAACTCAACATTTTTATATGCCTAACAAGCTGCTATTATAGGAAGTAAAATACTGTAATTCAGCACTCTGAGCTAGAGACTCGTAATTAGATGAAGTATTACCAAGATTCTTCTGTGCCTTAAGAAATACACCATAATTTGGCTTCATTATTCCTGATGTTTTCATATGGTTCATAGTGTATGGGAGGATCAAGATATGAAAGCAGCCTTTTTATTAATCAGCTTTGAACAGCCTCCATTCTGAACCCTTGTAACACTCTTCCACAAGTTCCCAAAGGATGCCTAATACCACTGTAACAATCATTCCAGGTCATAAAAAAAGATAAAGAACTTTAATTTTTCTTTTTTTTTTCCCAGTGAGAAAAAGATTATTTACACTCTTAAAATTACAAGGACTTTGCACAAAAGGTCTGGGAAGATCTGGGTTTAATTGCATATTTCAAAACTGAGTTATACAAAACAACTCTACTGCTTATATTCAGTAAATATATTAAAAACTTAAGAGACCAGGGAAGAAATAAGCAGACACATCTATAACTGACTTGGATGTTTTCTGGAAAAGCACACCATGATCAATTTGTCCCTTGTGACTGGAAACAAAAAGGGAGAAGAAAAGTGGCAAAGGAAATGAGTTTAAGCAAGAAACTGTAACACCCCTTTTGATCTTGCATGCAAGCTGAGAATGAGAAGAAGTTTTGAGTCTTCAGTCTACAGTCTTATTTAAAGATGAAAACAAGGCTGAGCAGCTTAAAGCCTCACTTCATTAAAAGAAGCCATACACAGTCAGAGTTAATTGAATGGTAAGTGGGACATTCTTTCTTGCAGCTTTGCTTAAATCGTAGAAACTTCATTACAGACTGTCCTGTATTCCAGAGATGACAAAGTCCACTTCACAAAAGCTTTTTTCCACTCAATCATCCATTTATTTTTGAATCTTCCATTACCTACCTGCCACCTTAAGAGATTCAGGTTGGGTTTTTATAAGTTGCTAAATAAATTACACATAAGAATGAAAATCTTCCAGCCTTTTACAAACAGAAACAGCACATAGCATTCGGTGACAAAAACTTCAGAACAAAATTTAAAAACAAATGGCTTGAGATATCTGCTAAGGAAAGCCCTTTTTACCCACAGAATTAAAAATACCAGTGATAAAGTCCTGCTGCACTACAAAAGTTTGTTTGAATGTGTAAAGCTTTTGCTGAGACTCCATAAAATCTAATCCATAACATGTTTTCACAGCAAGTGAATCCATTTTCCCCATTCCTCTGAAGATGCCACTGAGATAACAAATATCCAAAACTTCCCTTTATGCAGAGAGAACATGTTAAACATTTAAACATGTTCAAGAACACAGCAGATTAACAATGAGAAGAGTATTTAATGGCCAACTGTTGGATTTAAAACTTCTGTTGCCCACATCCTAACCAACTCAAGGATCTCAACACATCATACATTATTACTCTGTTTTCAATTTAGTGTCTTGCTGTGCAACACAATTCACACAAAATCAGAGCTAATTTTGATCTTCAATCACATATGAGAGATCCAAAATCAGGTTGGCTGTCTCCAGAGCTACTTGCAGGCCACTGCACTTTGCAGAGAAACAGTCCAATGTCAGAAAATCAGTAACCTTTACTGAGGGCTCTTTAGGGCAGTCCTGTGTCATAGGAGAGCAAGACTGGCCTTGCAAAATCCTCCACCTGAGGTCCTCTGTGCTGCCATGAGCCCCACAGCCACATTTTGAAACTAAATCCGACCAGTTTGAGGCAGAGGGAAAACCTGATGAAACCAACCAACAGTGTCCATAAACTGTGTCTGTAAGAATTTCTCCACCATCATGATTCAGAGAGCGAGCTACAGACTCCAGGGAGCGGCAAAACCCATCAGCAACCAGCTGGTATTGAGTCCGAGAGCAATCCATGTCTTCAAGTGTGCTGCTGGAAAGACTAGAGCTCTAAAAAAGAAACCAAAACCAGGAAAACAAAGTTAGAACACTGTTTTACAGGAATGTTTTCACACATGCATCATACTGTTGCATTCTTTTTCTGAAACAGATGGTTCGGTTCTAACTTAAAAATGTTTGTGTTGTGATTATTCCACAATAGGAGAGATTTCTAGACAAGTCAAAGCAAAGTTCTGCATTATCATCTTTAGATATAAAAAACTCTACACATCTTTAACACTTAAACATGCACTTACTATAATAGATACCTAAAGATTACCAAGTACAAATACAATATTAAAAAGTCTAAAAGTTGTAATTAACACTCAGTGCTTTGTTTTATATTAGTAGTTAGCAAAAAAAGCCACATTAATCTAGGAAAGTGTTTTAACTGTGTTTTAGCAGTGACTCTAAATAAACTCTTGTTTCCTAAATATATTGAGCAGCTTTACAAACCCTTAGGTCTTCATACCTTGTGTCTTATGTACGAAGCCAGGTGAGTTTCTGTACAGCCCCCTCCTAACAATGCCAAAGGTTCCTTCATTGTTAACTGTAACACATGTTCTGCAGTTTCACAAACACGCTGAAAACCATAAAAAATTCTTGTTGGACATGCCATGATTATTAGGATTTGCCCTCATTGACAAAAAAACCCCACTATAATAAACTTTCCAATATTTTCTGGTACCAATTCCATAAACTTGAATTACATGTGGACATAAAGCTGCTTAGTGATTTCCAAAACCATGTTCACTTAATGAGAAATTGTATTTATTTGTCCACGTTATGGAAAAGCAGAAATAAAAAAAGCTGCATTTTATTTCCTCTTTTTGCTAAACAGGGTTATATATAAAAAGTCGATCAATATCAATGACATTTCTAGAGCCACTATTCAGTATAAAACCATGCTGGATTACCATTGCAAGTATTGCTGCTGGCCTTTTGCTGGGCAGTTTTTATGTTTATGCTCTAATAGACCAAGTAATGAGAATGAAAATACTTATCCAGCACTGGCCCCAAGAAGAGGTGAAATATGATTGTCTCTAAACAACTTGCTGCACTAAAACAGAGGCATTAAATGAGCACTTCAAGGATTTTGAAATTCTAGAAACAAATACTGAAAAAAAAATCACCTTTCTAAACTCACCATATCTATATTTCTCACTATTTTACTTTTCCATTAAAAACATGAGTTTTCAAAAAAACACTTCAAGAAAATTCACCTACCTTCAACTCATCCCAGGCTGTTTCACTTCTGTTACACAGTATCAAGCTGCAGATAACCGTGTCCTCAGGAATTAGATGCACAAAATGTTTGGAAGCAAAACTCTCAACGCTCACATCTTTCAAACTGCCGTAACCACCAGGAGACAACAAATTGATGGAAGCTATAGGCTTTGCACCTGTCACATAAGAAAAGCAGAGAACAGCACAGAGTCCCATCATCAGAAGAGTTATTTGTTGCATTTCACAATGCATGAACTTTTTCGCCCTTGGCTTTTTGAATTCTATACGTTCTTCAATACCTGATATTTTAACCTACACAAGAAATCACATATAGAACCCAAAATGTTCAAAGTGCAAGACTTGGTGATACCTGGAGATGGAAACAATTTTTATTTTTTTTTTGTTCTCATTAAATAAGTTTGAAAATAGTTATTAAAATCAGATATCCTTCATGCAGCAAGCAGTAATCACACGTGTGATTGTGTCATTGTGAGATGCTGCCAAGGACCAATCTCCCCTTAAAAACTGGTTTTCAGACTAAAAAATAATAACTCTGGATCATCTGCTAAGGTAGGATAGAGGGAAGAGACTCCTTACTCTGCAATGACACCACCCCAGATAATATTCATCTTGTAATAAAGGCTCAAGGACAACTGTTTAGTACAAAAACTTGCCTGTTACCTGTCATCCGGCTCAGGGGCTCCATCAGAGACAGCCCAGCTCTGTCCACAGCCATGACATGGTTCTCCTTCAGGTACTGTTTCAGGGATGGATGGATCACTTTCTGGCACACCACAAGGCCGACCTCATCATTAACCAGCTGCTTCCCTACATTAAGCAACTGATTCAGTTCTAACACTTCTAGAGAAAGTCCATGCTGGACTGCTATGGTTCCTTCCTCAGAGTTGCAGCCATCTCCTGACATGGACACAGAGAAAACTGCAGTCTTGATCATGTTTGAAGCAGTCCTTTTGACAGCAAGTGGTTTTCCCAATTGAATTTCTGGTGTTTCTATCAGCAATCCAGGAAGAACTGCAGAATCCTTAACCTTCCTACCTTTCACAGGTACTATTACACACTTTCCTAAAACAGCATTAGCCTCAACATGACATGGAACAGTAAATAAAAAAGCCTTTAAAACCAGCGTGGTGAGATGATCAACTTCTGTTTTATTGAGCATGCAAGCAGGTTTGCTTGTTAAAACACTACGTACCAAACAAGCAAGAGTCTTTACACTGCCAAAATCCACGGGCACTCTGCAGCCACAAGCCTCAGACTTCAGGTAGTCCATGCACAAACTCAGGAGATGCCTGGTTATCTGAGTGACAGTGCAAGATGCAACATCCAGGCTCCTGAAGTTTTCAATCCAGCTGCAGCAAAGGATGGCAGTGAACAAGCCGCAGTCGCTGAAGCGCGAGACGTGGTTCTGTACAGAGGCTGTCAGGACACGTAACACGGGATTGCTGATGGAAAGGTGCCCAAGGATGGCTGAGGATTGGGAAGTTGTGCAAACACAGCCTCCCACACCGTTGTGGAGCTGTTTGAGCCTTCCAGCAGGGCCATAGGAAGATTTAAATATTCTGCTCAGCACAGACAGCGACTGACTCACGGTAGCTTTGGTTAAAGGCTCGCTAATAAATAAGGGAGGCTTTTTAGCTTCAAGGCGAGACATTTTCAAAGTAATTTTTTAATTCTGGACAGATTCACTTTCACAAGGAAACAATTCATTTTCACTTGGATCTATAACTCATACAGCACTTTTAAAATTCAAAATCAGTACATTTGAACTCCTTGCAGGTAAGGATTATCATTTTCAGTGTGAAACAGTACATACAGTAACAACATTCCTGTGACTGCTCATCATCTCTCTCTTAAAATGAGGCTTAAATCATGTTGCAGCACGGATGCACAATGACAGCAGGAAGCTACTTCACTCATGACGATCTTTTTTAACTTCTGAATGTGAGTGAGCAGATTTTTTTGCAACATAGTTTACCAGCATGCTTCCTAAATGGACACCTATAACTGACAGTCCTACTACAAGCAGGAGGTTCTTTCTGTTCCAGGTAGTTTTCTTCATCTTTTCTGGCAACAGTCACAGATGAAAAGCGTCAAAGGTTTGTTACACCTACAATAAAAAACAGGAAGGTATTGGGATTATCTTAGGACAATATTGCACAGCTTGAACTGATATTTTATTTTTCACAAAAAAAGTCACATAAGGACAAATAATGCATCACAGAATCATTTAGACTGGAAAAGACCTTTAAGGCCGAGTCCAACTGTTCCCCCAGCACTGCCAAACCCTCCACTAAACCACATCCCCAAGTGCCACATCTACACATCTATTAAATACCTCCAGGGATGGTGACTCAGCCACTTCCCTGGGCAGGCTTGTCAAGCATGGGGACAGGCTTTCTGTGAAGACAGCTTTCCTAATACCCAATCTGGCCCAGCCTAAGGCCATTTCCTCTTGTCCTATTACTTGATACTTAGGAAAAGAGACTGAGCCCCACTTCCTTTCAGGTGGCTGTGGAAAGAAATGAGGTTGCCCTGAGCCTCCTTTTCGTTTGTGCTCCAGAGCCCTCACCAGCTCTGCTGCCCTTCCCTGGACACACTCCAGCACCTCAGTGTCCTTTTTGAAGTGAGGGGCCCCAAGCTGAACCCATAATTCGATGTGCAGCCTCACCAGTGCCAAGCACAGAGGAACAATCACTTCCCTGGTGCTGCTGGCTACACTGTTGCTGATACAAGCCAGGGGCCATTGGTTTTCTGGCCCATTTGGGCACCTGAATGCTTTTTAATTGAGAAAGATCTATTACTCTCATATTTGCTGCAAGAAAAACACTAGCACACAGTACACCAATTATACCTGTTTGCTAATGACTTCAGTTCTGAGCACCAGTCTGTACTGTTTGACCTGCAGGTGTGTAAGTAACAGGCCACTACAAACTTCACTGAACCCACTAAATTGTCAAAACTGTACTGGCATTCACCCATTTTTACTCAAGCAAAACAGAACTGCACTACTCAGCTCTGCTTCCCATGCAACCACTTGTGAAACAAAAGCTTTTGAACCTGACTCAAAGTTTCTTACTTCAAGATGCCTAACAGGAACTTTTTTTCAGTTCTTAAAATGCTTTCAAACTTGAAGAGATACTTCAGCATTTCTACATAATCTCCACAGTATTTACACTTCTGTCATACTTAATTTTATTATTTTACTGTAATTATTATCCCTACAGAATACATTACTATGTAAAGTCAACTGTTTCTGGGTGGTTTTGAGCCTGAATCACTCAGACCCACTCACAAGAGTTGGACTGTTGCCTTCAAGTTACTGGAGTTTGTTTTTAAAGACACATAACACTATCATTTTATTGATCTCCTAACATGGGATTTAGGAGTAGTTTTTGAGTTTCATGATGCACTTTTTGGGTCTGTGTAGCTACAAGACGAATGCAGTTGCAAAGAATAAAACTCTGTAAGACTCAAGTTAGAGCAACAAGGCTGCATCTGTTAGAAAATTCTCATTTAATTGACTCATCTCCTCCCTCTAAGACACAGGTACAACTAATGAGGCAACTTACCTACAACACATAGTACTAATCCTATTTTTCCTTATTTTTTTGCTCGTTTCGCATCATGTATGTCACAATCCCAGGTTCTGGAACAAAGTCCTGCTGTGGCTTCACCTGGAAAATAGGACTGGACTTGACGTAAAACCAGCCCCAGTGCACCAGCCCAAGGCTGGTTCCCATAACAATCAGAACTTTGTAGTCCTTCCAGATGGTTTTAAGACCCATTGCAAACTGGCATCTACCTAGATAAAGATAATTTATTATTTGAAATATATCCTAGAAATCCTTTTTTTTTTATTCTATAATAACAGCACTGAACAGATCACGCTGAACGTTAATACCTTTAATTACAGTGCAGCAGATGACTAAAACACAAAACACAAGAAGGTCTTACTTTGTGAACTTAAAAAAAAAAAGGCACAAAAATAACCTCAATTCAGTCATTTTGAAGTGTTAATTGCTGCATTTGCTCCGAGCTTTGGCGTGCTAAACCTTAAACACAACAAAGCGGCAAAGCTTTATCTAATTACAAACGGTACTGCTCAGATGGTAAATATTTGAAGCCTAAACCCAATTTTAAAATACTCCCTTTTTTAAAAAATTCCACCCCCCATAGTTAATAAAATACAGTGACTAACCGAGCTCCCAGGAGGACATAGAACTTTTACTTCAGGCAAAGTTGTGATGTTTCTGACACTTTACCTTGCCCAGAGCGGGGGCACCAGAAACTACAACAGCATCCTCACAAACGGAGTAATTTACCCTTATAAGAAAGGTTATAAGAAGGTTGTAAGAACCCTTACAAGAAGGTGGGAAACACTACTCTCCGTGGGACTTCACTAAGCACCGACTTCAAGAAGAACACGCACGTAATGCGGGAATATCACTGAACAGCTACAAAGCTACAACTCGGAGAGTAAATACCCCAACACCTGCCGCGCTCCAGACACTGAGAGGAGCAAAAGCATCTCCAACCACCCCTCCCTCACCATGTGGAGCCCTCACCACCCGCTCCTGCTCCCGCTCCCGGCGACCACGCGGCGCGGGCGGCTGAGGGACAGCGGCTCCCCCCGGACCGAGACCGCGGCGCACCTGCGGCTCCTCTCCCCCTCGCCAGGGAGCACGGAAGGCGCTTCCCAGGAACCCTCCCGAGAAAGCCAAAACTCCCCCGCCCCCGGCGCGTTCAAACACGCCCCAGCAGGAAGGAGAAGGAGAAAAAGGGGAAGCACCACCCCGGACGTGCTACTCCCCCGGCCCTCTCGCCATTAGGCGAGCGCGGCGTCACTGCGGGCCCGCCCCAGCCCCCGGCGGCCATTTTGCGTGCGGGCAGCGCGGGGCGGGCACCGGCGACAGGCGCGGCCATTTTGGGTAGGGCAGGAGGGAGGCGGGAGGGGCGCGGGGAGAGGAGCGGCCGCCTTGTGCCGCCTTTAGTGCTGCTTTTAGTGCCGCTTTTAGTGCCGCTCGGTCCTTGCGGCCGCGCCTTGGTCTCTGGTCTCTCTTTCCTTCTTAGTTTAAAGGTGTGGGAAGAGCTGGTGCTGTGGCGGCGGTGCCTATGTGCTCCCGCGGGCGCCGCCTCGGTGGGTTCGCTCTGCCGCCGCCGCCTCACGCACCTTTTGCCCGGGCGCGGTTACAAATGTGTTTGTGCCTCTGAATTCTCTTCCTTGCTTACCTCCTGATGCCGTCACTTGGCCTTACACCTGTCGGAGCTTTCCTGTGGGCGGCCAGAGGTGCCCCGGCCAAAACGAAAAGAACTTTGAGCCTTGACCTCAGTTTTTCTTCAGCTCTTTCACTTCACTGTATTCACTTTCCTGTGTTCTCTCCTGCAAGTACAGGAAGAACTCCTATGAATACAGGACTACTTTTGCTGTATTGACTCTTTTCTCCCTGTCCTTCTGTCAAGGATATCTTGGTTTATATTCATGTTTTAACAGAAGGTTTGTTTCCAGTTTCACGTATAATTGCAGAGCTTACAACTATAGTCAGAAGACAAGTATTTAACTCCTAATCTCCCCTTCAGAAAAAGTATAGTAACTTTAATAACTTTTTTCATTGTATAGTATTATCATTTGCATGAGGAAGCAATGAACGTGCATTCACTGCATGAAAATGCAAATATTGTTCATTGCATTCAGCTGTTCCACCAAAGTTAAAAAGAGAAATTGTTTATCAGTGTAAAAACCTAATATCGTGCACCTGTCTGTGAGAGCCCTGTGATGTTGCTCAGATCCTCTGGTTCCTCTAATTCTACGCAGTTGTGTGGTGGGTGGGTGATGTTTTTGAAAGGGAATTGTTGAATGTGAGTGGGCAGCTCGTGAATGAAGGAGTTGGGATAACAAGGTAAAAAGGTGCCTTGTTGGAAGAGCAGTTTTCAAAGGTTAAGTGGAGAAATTTGCAACAGGGGCCATAAAAATCCTGAAATTGCTAAAGCTGTGAAGATTGTGACGTGTCTTTTCAGACCTAAGAATGATTTATTAGATGTGTGAGTATCTGAGTATTGCACTGCTCATCCCAAGCTTGGGAACTGCTCCCAGAAGCTGCCAAGTGCTGAGCAGCATTTGACTCTTGATACCTAAAGGACTGGAAAGTTCAGGAAAGCAAAACTAGTTAATATCAACTTACTGTATCAATGTCTTTAATTAGCATTTGTGTGTTTGTTTGTGCCGTTTTCAGATGTCCACCCCTCCCCACTCAAGGTAAAGCAACCCAGAGATGAGCAGGGTGTGAATAATTTGCTGCTGTGTCTTCGAGTGTGTGGCAGGAGTTTTCAGTTCCTCATTTCTTCTGAGTTCCCTCACCACAGAAAGCCACTTCTTTGCTGAGGTAAGATGCTTCACAGCTGGCAGAGAACACTTCAGGGACTCTCTGACACTTCTCCTGAGTGTCTGCCATTCCACTTGACATCACATTTAGGAAAGATATTCTCACATGTTTGCTTTTTTTTAAAGTGTGTTGCACTCCAGCTACAGCCAACATATGTGTTTAATTCTACATTGTATTCTGTTCTATAGGTTATATCAAAATTTTAGATCCTGAAATACTATAAATACCACGTTGGAACTTAGTATTTTAATTCTTTTTTTTTTAATATATGTGGTTTCTGAGAGGAATTTTTCTGCCTTATCTGCTCATCTTCACATTCCCTTATGTAGGGTTTCCATTAGAGTTTTGCAACAGAAATGGTGTTCCATGAAACAGTTTTGTTATCAAATAGTGTGGTTGTAATAGATCCATGTTTATGGTTGGTTGTTTCAACACAGAAAATGGAAAAGTACTTTGGGGCCAGTTGTTTGTTTTGGGGTTTTTTTCCCCCTTGGACAATTGATATGTGTTTTTTTTTTCTTATTTTCTGATGTCTTAGAGGAAAAAAAACCTCAATATTATGTCACTCCACTGAGTTTCCTGATGGCTCACACATGAAGTGTGTTCTTTTTTATTTTTAATGGTTTGCTTACCTTTATTCTGTGCTGTATTTCCTTTACCTTATCTATATGCTCAGTGCAAAGAATGGGGTAGTAGGCAAACTCCCAGGAAGAGGGAATTGAACCCAAAGTAACTTTTCCTGTGTATCTTTCTCTTCTATTATTCTGTGAATTGGATTGGGAGGGGATTTCTGCCTGCCAGCAGTTCCTCTCACATCAGGAGTAGCAGCCTTGTTGCAACAGTGTTGTTGTGGAAGGCAGAGTGTTACAATGAAAGAGGTTGATGCTGGCAGGGTGGGTTGTGCTCATTCAGACAGGTGAGCTGATGCTCTGGCATGTTTTGTTGCAATTCTCCATATTATTGCTACTCTGAGGATTAATGAGAAAACATCACTAATCCAAATACTGTTCTTCAGGAACAATAAGGAAGTGAGAAGTTTGATTGGTTTTCTTGGTGGCTCCCTTTTTTCTTCATCATCTCTTCACAATTAGTTCTGGCAGCTGCTGTTTCAGCAATTGCTGAGTTTCATCTCCTCCTGAGGTGCTTTTTATATTCCTCTGCTATGTTTATTTCTACAGAGTAGCACTTACAACTGGACTGAAATATGATGTCTGAAGTGGTCCAGAGCACTGTTCCTTGCAGTGTGTTTCTGGAAATTGCTGTCAGTGAAGTTGACAGGATTTACCCTGATAAGATGGAAGAGTTTCCAGGACTGTTTTGTCCAAGGGAGAATGACACTGGTGCAGCACAAGCCATGATGATATTCCAGGTTCTGTCTACAGGACTGTTAAGAATCATGAGTTTAACCTAATTTCCTACTTTTTGCCAAGTGAATATTTAGCTCCTATTTATGTGGAGGATGATGGGCTTCACAAGACTTTTCAGTGCTGTGACAATAATTGTCAATTAAAAAAAAAAATCTTAGCAATTAAGAGTTCTAACTTTGTATTTTGTGTGTTGGATACGAAGTGCCTGAACAGTTGGGAGGTTCACTAAAAGAAACCAATGCAGGGAGCAAAGTAATTCTCCTTTAAATAAGAGTTTCCCCTGGTTTTCTTAAAGCAGAGTGTAGGGTTTGAAGAGCAGTACTGAAAAAAAGAGTTATAGATGAAAAAAGTCCTTCTTGATTGGGGCAGAGATCTGAGTGTTTCTGTGGTGCTGATCACTTTTAATTGGTATTTTTTATAGGACCAGTTTACACTGACCTGTCATGGCATCCAACAAATTTGTCATTAAGGTAAGTAGAATGTCACTTTAAAATAATCTCCAATATTGCTTAGAATGTGCTGATTTTAAAGGTGAGTGATGAAGAGGTGCATCCTTCAGGCTTCTGTTCATAGCAGCTCAGTTTGTATCAGCTTTTCTCTCTGGAAGCAAACCTGGAGTCATTGCTGTGTCATAGCAGTGTGTGTGTGAGGTCAGCTGAAGATTAGAACTGTGCAACTAAAAGTGATTAGTAATTAGAAACTGCATGAATTGTCAGGAAAACACTATTTCTGAAATAAAACTTTGGGTTGGTTCTTCTTACTGTCACCTTGCAATGCTATTTGTGTACTTCCCAGGTAAGCTGAGAGTTCCTGGCTTAATGTGTAACTATTTATCACACTTCACACTTTATTTGCCTCTTTTGCCTCTTGTACATTGTTCAGGAATGAGTTGTTTTGCATCCTGCGAAATGCCATTGCAGTTTATTTTGCAAACAGTCCCAGACTTTTGGTTATGGACTGAAAAATAATGGTTTTCAAAATATTCTGTAACAAACATAGCACTTAATAATTCTCCTCCTTTATCTTCATCAAGAAGTTTATCAATAAATAAAGCTCATATGACCAGCACAGTTTATTACTCTCTTGGAAATACTTTTTCCAGGAATTTTCCTGACAGAAGAGACTTTTTCCTCTGTGGATAAGCTTGGGTTTTTTTGGAGAGCAGCTACAAACCCCTTCCTGAGTGATCAGGCTGTGGAAGTTGTTGAAGCTGGTTTTGTGGGTAACCAACCTGTTCATGGAGCAGCCCAAGTGTCCAATTTCTGTGTGCTGTGTGTTCCTTCCAAGGAAAACTGCTGTGACTTAATGGGATGTTTGCTTTAATTTTTTTTTTTATTGCTTAATGAGAGTTGTAAACCTTAAACTGACACTATCGTGTCTACACTATTCAGTGCTGCTGAATTCATATAGGAGTTGGGAGAAATATCTTTGATTCTGAGCACTTTTTAGCTGATATTCTGAGTATATGCCACTGGTGTGAGGAACAACAGGAGCTGAAGGCATTGATTTTTCTCATCTGAGAACTCTTGCTATCACCAATATTAGTGAGAGACAACCTTTTCTTTCTGACAATATCTGAGAAATGAGGGTAAGTCTTTGCATGTACCAAATGCTGAAAATTAACTTGAGTTTGACCTGATTGAAATTCACTTTGTCCACAGATGTCTAATATTTTGCTTGTTAGCTCAGGGATTTTGTGTTTAAAGTGCTGCTTATTTACATTCACTGGATTTGTATTTAATGTGAATATTCTCCTTTTTAAGATTGCTCAGCTTTAAGTTTTGCAAGTCTCTGTAGAAGATTTTGTTAAAAAGCAAAAAAAATTCTCACTCTTCTCTGCAGGGGGAGTACAGAAAATACTGTATCCTTAATTTTAGATTCCTTGTGTGCAAAATTGATGGGGGCATTTTTATATTCAGGACATAGAGATGTTGAAGTAAGTCCACAGGAGGGTCAGGAAGGTGATAAAGGGCTGGAGCACCTCTCCTATGAGGAAAGGCTGGGAGAATTGGGATTGTTCAACTTGGAAAAGAGAAGATTCAGGGAGACCAGTACCTGAGGGGAACTTACAAGAAACATGGAGAGGGACAATTTACAAGGACTTGTAGTGGCAAGACAAGGGGAAATGGCTTAAAACTGACAGAGAAGGTTTAGATTAAATTCAGGAAGAAATTCTTCCCTCTGAGGGTGGTGAGACCCTGGCACAGGTTGCCCAGAGAAACTGTGGCTGCCCCATCCCTGGAAGTGTCCAAGGCCAGGCTGGATGGATCTCTGAGCAACCTGGTCTGGTGGAAGGTGTCCCTGCCCATGGCAGAGGGTTGGAACCAGATGCCCTTCAAGATCCTTGACAACCTAAACCATTCCACAATTCTGTGTTTCACACAGGAATTGCCTTGTCTTGCACAGTCTCTAACATTTAAATTTTATGAAAATTTGTATGTTAAAGTTTTTGGTAAGAAAGTGAGAAGTGCAGCTTATCGGCCTGCGAAGTCTTGGCTGACTGGTAAGTAATTAAGTGGAAAACCCCTCTGAAGTGTTTAATGACTTTGATTCTTAACAATTTTATCTGCCGATCTCGGCGCCTCCTGTGATGGTCGGTTATTTCCAGTAGAGGGAGCAGTCGGCCTGTTTTTGAGAGACGATCCTAAACCTGGCTTTATGGACAATTAAGAGGGATTGAAATAAACTAATTGATGCAGTAAAATAGCTTTAAACCTTAATACAACAACTCCAGTTAAGTCCTAAGCACACTTTATTCACCTGCCAACTGGCTGAGAGCTCCAGTGTGGTGATGTGCAATAGGTAATATTTTATGCAAGTTCATTTGATCACTGGTTTTCAATTTTAGGAAATATTGATACTTTATAAAGCACTGGATGGTAAAATACCCCCAGCATATGAATTTAATTAAGCTTTCTCTGTGTGTTGCAAAAATATTTTATTGCTGTTCTGAGAAAGAAATCCTAAGTTTAATTGGTGAGGCTTAAAGCAAAATCATGAGCTCTGTATGGATTTCAAAAATAATATCACTAGGGCCCTGTTTAAAACTTTGGACAAAGTAGAAAGAATTGCTCTTCCAGAATTGTGTAAATTGACTTTGTTCATGCCAAGCTGCAGAACTAAATATAGTAATTTTTATGGCTGCAATAGAAAAACTTCATTTACTGTTTTCTGCAATTTGTTCATTTGCCAAACACAGAAGACTTTAAGATGTTACTACATTTCTGTAACTGAAAGGGAAGCTTTTTTTTACTCTGCTATTTCCTACTTTGAGAAATGTGGAGCTCTGTTCTGTCTCAGATTTGCAGGCCTTTGCTAGCACATATCTTAGATTAAGATAATTACAGCTTCAGTGTTCCCTCTGGTCATCCAGCTCACTCTGCAATTGATTTTTCAGCAGTGTTGGTCCTTGTTATCCATTTAAATTACTGCCTGCTGGACATGTAGATGTAATTTTTTGATCCTCCGTACTTCAGACTTTTTGCTTGCTTTAAACAGCAAGTTCATTTGAAAGAGCAAGCAGAGTTTTCTGATTTGTATTGGCAACAAAAGTGGAAGGAATGGAAAGGATTGGACAGCAAAATGACAGTGGGGCTGTGATGTGATCAGGTTTCCCCTTTCATTTTGCCTTGTGTGTGTGCCATGTACTTTTTTATGTTGGTGTATCTCAATGTCATTGTGAAGATGCTGATTTATAACCAAAGGCATCTTAACATCTCTCTTTGGACATCTCAGAAATGCTCCATGAAGGAAAAGTGTGTGCAGCAAAAATATTGATTATAGGCCTTAAAATTAGGAAGAAGGAAATGGAAAGGCATCTGTCATTGTAGGGTCTGCTTACACACCTGGAGATGCTCTGTGCTCTGGAGCAAGAAAATGAGCAGTTTATTTCGAAGTTTATTTTGATATTTCAAATGCTTTCTTCTTGTAGCTCCTGGTTGAAATGTGATCCAGTGACAGTGTGTCAGCAGAGGTTTCCTGTACCAGTTTTGCAGGTCTGGATGATTCTTAGGTGACATCTCAGTGGGCACGATACAGGTTCATGTTTCTTTGAA
>VYZS01049890.1:21795-37593 GCA_013400695.1 Neodrepanis coruscans
CCTTGTATTTTAAAATATGACAGCTACAAGCTAAAACTGATAGACTCTGTCTTCAGATTTTTGGCATAAGAGGAAAAATGTGGTATTCTGACAAAATGAAGGGATTAGCATGTTATTAGCAATGTAATAACAAGCCTCATTTCAATAGCCACAGATTTCCATTCAATCATCTTTACTCACATACAGATTTAACTTTCTGGCATGGTAAATAGCACATTTGACAGAAGCTCCATGTACCAATACGTATTTTTTCTAAACAATGAAAAATGGTTTTCATAAGCCTGTAGCAAATATTTATTTCACACCACTTACACAAAGTAAATCCAGTACCCCAAAAGTAAACACCTATTTCCAACANTTGTGTGTTAACATCCCTTCTTCGAGTGAAATGTCTTCCAGGGAGATCTTTTGCCATGACAGTGGAAAGCAGAGTGTATGCAAATAGCAGAAAGAAGCTTGCAACCATTTTTGCCATCTTCAAGGCACAGAAGGATGTTCAAGGATGTGAAACTGCAATAGAGAAGGAGATAAGCTCTTTGATTACATAAAAAGATATACTTCAACCATGTCAGCCACCCAGCATCATTGTTTCCATTCCATCATATACAAATTTACAGATACATGGAATGGAATAGCATGGAATAATACCTATAATTTCAAGAAATAAGATCTACCTAATAAAGCAGCAGATGGCAGGCCCTGCATAGCGTTTATAAATATTGTTAGTTGAAGTTCATAGCCAACATCTACAACAATTCATAATAAAAGAGTATTTTTAAAGCAAGAAAAGGAACTTCGTTTCAGTCAGCCTGTCAGCATAAACAGGTTTGAATGGGGCACAAATATATTTTTGTTATTCCACTCAGCACTCCATTGCATTTGTTCAGAAGTTTAATGGTTCTTAGAGTCTGAGGGACTCTTGCCTCAGAAAATCTTGGAGAATTAAAATAGAGAGAAGAAAATGTATTTCAGAAACACTGGTAACAGCTCATGATTCCTTTTCAGAAGACAGTCCACGGTTGCCAACATGAAGGTAACAGTGCAGTATGAACCTTGTTTACTGGAGTAGACTCTTGAGGACTGGCAAGGAGCTTGCTACAGGTTCTGGAGAAATTTTGTCATATAGAAGAACAAACTGACAGGCAAAATTCCTACACTAAGAGACAATTCCTAACCAGGAACTTGTTAATGCACCATGGAAGGCCATGGCTGACATTGCCCACAACAGAATGCAAAAACTGATATGATAGAGGTTCATTTTTCTGGTCATGTTCCCTGCTGGTGGTTTCCTCAGACAGAGATTCCCTCTACCCTCCCCCAAAACTTTATTGTTGCAGTTGTGAAGACAGCATCCCATGTGAGCTAGATTCAGCCTTGGAACTGGTGATAAGACGAAGCTTAGTCAAGAGCTCCCTGAGATGTGCAAGAGATAGATAAAACCACCACTTTCACAACAAAGAACTGTTCTAACTGAAAGTGAGTGGAAATTTTGAAGGAGTGCAAATTTTAACAATAATTCTTGGTGGCATAACTAAGATATTGAAGAAAATTTTAACAGTGTCCTAAATCTGATAAGCAGATATGTCATAGAAGGCAACTAAATCCTCCAGTTCAGAAAGACAACTTCTTTTTTCCCCACCATGAGGTATTCACTGGCAGAAAATATTAAGTAAATATTTTCTCTCTAATAAAGGTATTTTGTACACCATTCTTCAGTCTGTCCCACTACCTATCAGTGTACTTTTCTGATTATCAATCTGTTTTTCCTTTTGTTATCCTACTCAGCAACCCCAAATGTTAACACAATGTTCTCATGTAAATGCCAGAGTAAAAGGAGTCTTTGCACTCAAAATGCCCAGCAACAGGCTGTAAGATTTAAGAACATTTGAACTAGCAAAGAGATGTAAATACCTGGTGATTATAAAAACGGCCACCAAAAAAAAGGAAATGTTTGGAACCCTAGCAGCATGGACATCAGGATGGTATTATTGGTAGAGATTTTCCAGTGCTCTAGTCAGAAACTGATGGACATTGGAAACAGCACACACCACTGGAAATGGGACTAAATTTTGCTGGAGGCAACAGTTGTTACTGCTGGAGATTACAAATGAAAGCTTCTTGAAAGGTTGTCTCCTCACTTCTCAGAACATGAACACGCAGTGTCGTGCAAGGGGGCCTCCTCTCACTTTGGCCTATCCCTTCAGTACATGAGGCAAATGGACCTTGAGGATCCATACCAGTTCTAGCACCAGTGTTTTAGAAACACAGAAGCCATGCTCAGAGAGCTAAGGACCACAGAGAAATATGTTCCTTACCACGTTGTCACAGTGATGCCTGGAATCAGATGGGGAATAAAAAACCACAACACAAATTAATAGAGGTGAAAAGAAAGCACAGCTTTTTACTGGGAGTTGGTCCCATCCAGGAGAGAGAAAAACAATTATTGTCTTACATTTACAACTTTGAAAATCATCTATCTACTAAGGTGGCCAACCAAAGTTCGTCTAACACTTATGTTCCCAAAGTACTCACCTAGAATCTTTCTAGTTCCTTGCACCCACTCCAAATTTGCCCCACCTTGAAGCAGGCCTATATTTTGTGTTGCTGCCTTTGTTATCTTTAGAGAAGAAAGTAAACATTCAGGAAAAATGCTTCTCAAGAATGCTTATAATTCAAGCTACACAGCCAAACTAATATCACCCAAAATATAAGGAAAGACCTTAAGGCATCAACAGGAACCCAGCATGAACAGATGTTTTAAGAGGGCTATCTGGCTANAATCAGAAAATAAATTTACTTACAGTTCCACCAAAAACAATCCAATTCTTGCTAAAAAAAAATCTATTATGAACACACTCCTCCCTTCACAGTGTTTCAAAATACTGTTTTTTAAAAAAAGCAATGCCTAGGAGAGCTTTAGTTGCCTTGTCTTAAAAAAAATAAATTATATATAATCTAAAATAAAAGTGAAATTGTATACATTTTCAATAAGAAAAAAANACACGCAGTGTCGTGCAAGGGGGCCTCCTCTCACTTTGGCCTATCCCTTCAGTACATGAGGCAAATGGACCTTGAGGATCCATACCAGTTCTAGCACCAGTGTTTTAGAAACACAGAAGCCATGCTCAGAGAGCTAAGGACCACAGAGAAATATGTTCCTTACCACGTTGTCACAGTGATGCCTGGAATCAGATGGGGAATAAAAAACCACAACACAAATTAATAGAGGTGAAAAGAAAGCACAGCTTTTTACTGGGAGTTGGTCCCATCCAGGAGAGAGAAAAACAATTATTGTCTTACATTTACAACTTTGAAAATCATCTATCTACTAAGGTGGCCAACCAAAGTTCGTCTAACACTTATGTTCCCAAAGTACTCAACTAGAATCTTTCTAGTTCCTTGCACCCACTCCAAATTTGCCCCACCTTGAAGCAGGCCTATATTTTGTGTTGCTGCCTTTGTTATCTTTAGAGAAGAAAGTAAACATTCAGGAAAAATGCTTCTCAAGAATGCTTATAATTCAAGCTACACAGCCAAACTAATATCACCCAAAATATAAGGAAAGACCTTAAGGCATCAACAGGAACCCAGCATGAACAGATGTTTTAAGAGGGCTATCTGGCTATTACCTAGTTATCAGTGGCCTAACTCATCCTTCCTTTCTATCCATCCCAAACAGCTGTGAGCATGGCATTAAACTTTAAGGAAAGCCATTTGACCTGTTCCTGGTGGCACATTAATGGAGGACCAAGGCTAATGTGGCAGAGAGCCTTCACAGCACGTTGCTGAACAACCAAGTAACAGCATGATGCCAAAGAAAACGGTGATAAAGTGTCTCAGGACAGTCCCACCCCAAACTAAACCCTCTTACATTCTGGCACTAAACATACTTTATATCTTTGCAGCAATTTTTTATATTTGGTCACAGTTGAATTGAAATGAAATGTTTGAATTCTGTTAGGAAAGAGCTTATACAGAAAGCAAATATATTATTAGCTGACCATATAAATTAAAATGCCTACATAATCATTCATTGGCTGTCATTAAATTCTGAAATACATTAAAGCAATAAATTTTCAATTTTGTGTGATTTTTACCAGTCCCTTTGAAAAGTAAGGTTGGGGGTACTAAAGAAACAGAACCACTGAATAACATATTGTTCACTTCACTAATATTTAATTTTCATTCAGAAACTTTAGATCCTTAGATCTCAATATTGTTACTAGTCTGATAATCAGAAAATAANGAGGTGATGAAAGCCTGGATTTGTGGGCTTTGCTCTAGGTCCAGGTATGTATTTGTGTTCACTGCCACTATCATTTTTATGTGACCAGTTTGTATTGTGGTTGCACAGCTGCTCCACACACAGTCCTTCCACGGTTCTGTTTATCTTCTGGGTCTTTGGCAAGGGTCCCTGTCTAGAATCTGGATGGTGTTTGCTGCACCAGGTTTGGTATTTAACATCTCATTTTCCCAGCAGGTTAAGCCAGACTGCTGGCACAGCCCTCTGTATCTTCACACTGCCTTTGCTGTACGAGGTGAGAACACCTTCCCAAAGTACCAAACTTTGATTAGTCACATTTTTTGATTGGTCATATTTTTGTGGCTACCTGAGGAATATGTTTCAAGCAGTTTGATTCCAGCTGTCACAGCTAAAGTATTCAGCATTATATCCCCGGAAGCCAACTCCCCTGGGCAAAGACCAAGTCACTGCAAGACAAACATTCTGAATACCTCAAAAGAAAAAGACCACAAGAGGAGGTGTGGCAATCCATGGGGCTTTACCAGGCTGAGCACAGATGGACTGGCACAGATGCACTGCTCCACTCTTCTACTCGTGGTGAGAGGAAGAAGAGGGTCCCATGCAGGGCTTTCACAGCAACTCTGGAGCACTCAGTGCAGCACACTGCTGTGCTGGACATGTGAAGAAGCTCCTAAGAGAGGAGACAACTGCTGCTCACAGAGGTACAATCTGGAGAGGCTGCTTGCCATATCTGCAGCTGTCTTGAAGTCTGGTCTAAAGGAGGAGATTCTCCTAGAAGATGGCAAGTAAATAGACAGGCTCTCTGTCCTTCTCAGGCTTCCTCTGCTCCCTGTCAGTCAAGAGCTGAATATTGCCATAGTGTTTTCTTACCAGTTTTACCTGTGCTTGCTTAGCCATATATGCATGCAACAGAGTAGTTTTTCTGACACACTGTCATGAACTACAGTGTAAGAAGACTGACAAATAAAAGTGGGACTTCATCTCTAAAATACCAATTTCCTTTGTTGGACAGCAGTGAAAACAACATAAGCTTATTTCTATGCTTTCAAGTACCTTTCTGTGGAATTCTGCTCATTAGAGATTGGTGGCTGTTTTGGACAGAGACACTACTGAACATTCAGTGTCAGTGGTAATAAATCATTGCCCTTCTCCACTACATGGTGCAGGTTATTAATATTTGTCTTCTTCACTGTGGTATCTCAAATAATACCATGGGAGAAGAGATGCTTTGCAGCCGAAGTCAGTGTCCTTCCATCTATTACCCTACTTCAGGAAAACTTATTTTATAGAGAATCAGGAAACCCTCCCATTGGCCTGGAAGAACACCTTTTTTCAATGAGGTACCTTAAAAATATACCGTTTTTTGCTGAGCAGATTGTGTTGAAAGTGGAAAACCAGGGTAGTAATATGTTTCAGCTCATGCTTTCTGCTTCTCTGCATGGTCTCCCTCCTTACCTTGAAATACAAGCCCTTCCAAGGCTAAATCAGAACATGAACTCTACAAACCCCTACCTCTCCATTTTCTCCAGCTGCCACCAAAATCGGCACGGTGCACAGACGGGGAAATTCTCAGCAGTTATATAGAACATAAATACCTTTAGTATGCAAACAGTATACTCCCTCTTGAATCCTACACAATTTGTCATCATAGACAGGAGGGAAAGGGAGGAAAAAGGAAGCACTAGAGGCAGCAGTTATTCCCACTACAGAGGCTGCCTTCAGCTTTTCTTGTTTCATACTTTAAAAAGACAGCCATTTACTTTCATTAAGGTGCCAGCAGATCTAACTTCAGTGTTTTTAATTTATAAAGAACATAAATGCATAGAAGAGAAACCATTTTGAAGTTCTTTAAGCACTTCTTATTTTCTGCCCATTTTTAATATAAAAGGAAACCGATTAAAAGCTTTTACTAAAATTAGAGGAACTACGAGCAATCTATGTAAGTCAATAAAACCAGTATCTGTGTCACCAAGCTAGCAAGCAGAGTGACCTACTTGGAAAGACAAACAAGCTCTTATTACATGAAAGCCACCTCATCCTCAATCCCATCATCTCAGAAATTAAAGAAAATAAGGACTTCAGGCACTGTAAAGCCCTGCTAACTATCAGCTACAACATGTTCCAAGTTACTTCACTATCCATAAGCCAGCATATGCATTACTAGTTCATTACTCATTAAAATCACTGTGTGTGGCATAGGCATCAGGACACTGAGTATTAATAATTTCCTCTGTCTTTCTGGACCAGTTGCTGACACAGGCATTTTCCAGTTCTGAAAAATAGCTAAAGAGTCCCACAGAGAACAGCATCAAAAGGCATCTGTCCCTAGCCATGCAGGTGCTATATGGGGGCAGCTGGGCACAATCAGGAGGATGATATTTAGCACAACAGCAAGAAATATCATCTTGCCTTCATTCTACAGAAGAGCACTCTGCTGTCATCCTGCTCCCCCAAGTGATGGACTGAATTTTCTCTGCCTCCTTGCTGCACAAGGAGGGCTTCACTAGGCTTGGCAGGACAGGACAGGTAGACATATTCTGAATAACAGCTGTTAACTGCATCTCACCAATATTGATAAAGTATGAAGAAGAAACAAGTTTACAGATGCTCTAAGTTTTTAAATTTCTCACCTGCTGAAGGCATCTTGACCCTGATGGCAGGTACTATGTACACGTGAGCCCATGAACCTACCCACCAGTGCACTATGTCCTGCAAAGCAGCAGAGCAGTACTCACTCATTAACACATTCTTCACCTCCTTTTAACTTTAGACATTCATACTGTCAGTATTCATTCATGAATCCAGGAAACTCATTATCTAAAAGTCAGTTAGTAGTTCTGGTGTATTCTGAGACGGACAACCCAAATGCAAGCAGCTTTCATAGTAGCACAGAAAGCTAATATAGTAAAAAAAAGTATCTGTTGACTTGGCAACATCAGTCTTTTATCAATCTGAAATAATGAGTGTCAGACAGTATGAGTAACCTGAATCTGCAGTGGCTTTAGAATCAGAAATTGTGTACTCCAGTGCAAGAAGACTGGGACAAATTCTTTCCATGGGTTCAGGAAGCTTCATGGCCACACACTGCTGTTTTGTGTCTGCAGAAGGGCACAGTCCTAGCACGTGATAGCAATTTGTCTGTTCTGGACATGTCTGAATATTATGGGCACAAGGGTGACAACCACAGAGTAATAAAATCTTCCACCTTTCTTTCCTATGCTTCCATATGGTCCTCCTCGTCCAGCACGTATCCCTCCCTTGGCAACTAGAAGGATATTCCAGTGCTTTCTGTACTGAGAGATTCCCCTGCCTTGCATAGCAATTGGGCTGCAGCTGAATCTCCATCAGTACCTAATTATTCCAGCTGCTGCTACAAAAGCCCACAGCTGAGTTGTATCCTGGACTAATAAAATCAAATGTGATAGTGGACTAAATTAACTTAGATTTTTAAACAGTCAAGGGAAGACCCAAAATGCATTATAGAGCAGTTCCTAGAAAGGGAGGTGAATGACATTTGCAAGTCAGCCAAATATTCCCACAAACCAAACACTGTACAGGAAACTCACATGCAGAGCACAGCTGAAGGTACTACAGGATAGAGGTGGGCAACCACATCCTGGAAGCTGTCAGAAAAGTGTCAGGGGTGGGGAGAGAACAGCTTGCCTATCCAAGCACAGAGGTAGGATAAGCACACACATGTATGATTCTGTATGGATGAGTATACACACCAAAACATACAGCACATCAGAAAGAGCAGACATCAGCATTACATTTTATTGTGAGCTGTAAATATGAGGGTAGAATGTTTACACCATGGACTTTGTTATCTAAAGAGTTAAGTGTGTATGCACTACTCATATAATTTGATTTTCTACAACTCTACTGAAATGAAGAACATTAAGGGATCTATTCCTTAATTTTAAGTAATTCATCTAAAAGACACATAGACTTCCTGATATCACTGTTGTAAAATGAGTAACTGCTAAAATGTAGAATCATGGAATGATTTAGGTCAGAAGGGACCTCTTCAGGCAACCAGGTCCACCCCCTGCTCAGAGATGAAGCTGACATCCATTTCAGTAATTTCAGAAAGTCATCACACAAAGTTAATGGTGGTGCTATAGAAAAGTACAGCCACAGTATGATTTACTCTGCATAGTTTCCAGTGGTCAGACAGCAAGCTTTAGCAGTGGGAATTCTTACTTTATGACAGCATCAATCTCCATGTTAGGATTTTCTTCAGTTGCCACTTGGACAATAGACCTTTTTATTATCTTGTTCTTTCAAGGAAGACTCATTTGCACTGATCTAGAAATCAGAGTTTCCACTAAGTTCCCAGAAGAGTAGCATGGGAAAATTGAGAAACTTCACTTCTACCACGAAGAGTAGATATTTAAATGAAAGCATATATTATATGACATATGATACATACGTGGGCTGCTTAGTTTTGTCTCTGTGCAGTACAGTTACAAACTGTAACAGACTGTTAACTTCAGATAGAAAGATTATTTTGCTCATAATGAAAACACTGAGTACACTGTATAAGATGAGCTTGTTAATGATACCCACATTATAATGAAACAATGCTTAGTGTACAACCCTCCTATGGAAATGGCTTTTAAGTCATGAGAGAGTATTTAGAGCTGATTAGCCTTTCCCTAGTTTGCATGGACTCACTTAAACATCTTTTACCATCACAGCTGGGTCTCTGGGTCCCAGCTCATAAGCACTAGGACGTGCGTTTGCTTGTTCATGAGAAATCCCAGTGAAGTCAATGGAAAGACTCACATCAAGTAATTAGGTGTGAATACTGAGTGCAAGATTGAGGATCTTACTTGCAGCTTTGTGTAACTGAGTGCTGCATTTTCTGAAGAAATAAATCAAAATTAATTTGATGAATATAGCTATAATCACAGTGATATGCAGTACATAGGGAAAAGTTTAGAAAATCTGGTGCTTAAAGCTGATCCATCTACATGAAAAGTGTAATACTCAAAAATAATTTTGTAGATTTTGTAGGATTTTTTGGAAAAGCCATGTGTATTTTATTAACCTCTTGATTTAAGGAGAATTTTGAATAGAATACAGTTTGATAACTTCTTCTGAAGTAGTCAGCTACTATCAGCTACTGTCAGTAGTCTGACTGAAGCATAGGGATTAAAATGTCACATAGCATATCACCTTTTCAGATCTCAGTCAGAATCATTCACCCTTTAAATGACGGTCCCAAAAGCAAACCCAAGCATTTAGGAAGTACAGTATAAATCGGTAGGTTCCATTCTTCATTCTCAGTCAACACCCAACTACTGTTTAGCAGTGATAGAGGCCAGTCTGACACAGAAAGAACTGTCTTCCAAAACTGGAATATGTGGTCATTAGAGATGCCACGATAATTTTTGTCAGATTCATGAGCACCATCTAGATCAGGTTTCCAGGGCAAGTGTATTACATGCAGCTAAAGCGTTCCCCATTCCTTCCATCTCCAGGAAACGCAGGAAGCCCAGGTAACTCCCGCCCCGCACGTCAGAGGTGACTCCTCCAGCCCAGAGCTACCTGTGGGGCTGCACCCCGGCACGGGGATAAACCGAATCGTGTCCTGCTGCAAGCTGGTAAAGACACCTGCAGGCTACTCACTAAGATGTCTCTAGGTGAAGTTCGGCTCCGATTGTGCACTGATTTAAAAATATAGTGGGTTTTTTTTCCTTACAGCAGATAAGACTGCTAAATGAGTTACTGCGGCACGCACGGGGAAGAGGGGAGATGGGAAGTTTGCTCAGACCCACGCACGTCAAAGGAAAGGGAAATCTTTCTCCTGCGGCTGCAGCACGAGCAGCAAACCCACTCCAGCGGGACCCAGCAAGCGAACATCCAACTCAGTCCCAGACGCCGCCGCGGCCCCTCGTCTCGGCCTCCCGTTCCCCGCCGGGGCCCCGCCGCCCGCGCTGCATCCCCGCGGGGCCCGGCCCGGCCGCCCCTCCCACGGAAGGGCCCCCGGGGCAGNCGCCAGCCCCGTCCCGGGCGGCACTATCCCAGCTCAGTCGTACCGAGGGGAGGGAAAGCGGGCAGTCCCCCTAGGGAGACACTGGGCTCCCTACGCGGACGTCTCGAGCCGGCGCGGCCCCGAGAGGCCACGTGAGGAGCCGTGGGTGGCCAAGCTCCCCTCTCCTTAGCTGCCTCCGCCGTCAGGGACACGGTCCTTCTCCTTCCCTCCTGCCCTGCGAGGGTCGCGACCTGTTCTCCCTCTCCTTCCCGCCCGCCCCCTGTAAGGGACACGGTCCCGCTCCTTCCCTCCTGCCCCGCGAGGGATACAGGCTGTCCTCCCGCTCCCTCCCGCCTTCCGTGAGGAAACAGAGGGGATGGACGGTCCTCAAGGGACAGGGGCCGTTTGCCTCACGCCTTCCCGCCTGGTCCCAAGGGATGTGGGACCCGCTCCCTCCTGCCAGACCCGGCGGGGACACGGGCTGCCGGCCCCTCCGGGCTCCCGGGCTGGTGGCCCCGTCTCGGCTCCGCCTCCCTGCGCACCTCGGCCCCGCTGCCAGTTCCTTCCTGCCAGACCTGTCTCTGAGCTGAGCTGGCCGGCAAGGGGAGCTCCTGCAGCCCCGAGGAGCAGCGCCTTTCCCGGCCGAGGGTGGCCATGGGGTCCCTGCTAGAGGAAAGCGGCGTGGTTTTGGTCTGACGCCTTAGCGCATCCCTCGCCGGCTGAGCCCGCGCTGCCTTCCAGGGAAGCCGACCAAGGAAAACGCCGTTGGAATGGAAATCCCATTCCCTGTGCGCAGGATCCGCGGGCCAAGGCAAACAGTCCCTGGTGAATCATGCGGCGTCTGCCACCACGGCGAGCGGCTGCCTCCGTCGAGGAAAACGCTGAGGGAGATGTGAAATAAATGGGCCAAGGAGCAGGGCCATCAGCTGTCACAGCAGCGGTGCCGTCGCTAGTCTAGAATGGAAACGCTGAGTGTGGGGTTTATATCAACACTTACGGTATTATATATGAAGAACACTTATTACTTTGTTCCCAAACAATTGTGATTTCTGTTTCCTGGAAAAAAACAGCAGCGAAAGCCATTCCAACGGCAGAGGTGAGACCGACTCACTGTCACTGTCCAAGGGAAAGGGATAAATTGCCAATTGCAGTGCATCCAATGCCAGACGGGTTCAAGAGAGGAGACTTGTACTCCTCGGAGTTGCTAGGATGGTGAGCAGCTCTGACAGTCGGCAGAGCAAATTTGTGCAAGTTTTGTAAAGCACAATTAATCGTCTTGTGAGGTAAGTGTACAAAGTCTAATCCCTAAAAAGAGGGATGTAGATGACAAGCGAATCTCAAAATGAAAGAAAACAGATTCACCTCATCTTTGATTCTGAGCGATGGCTCCAGAACTTTTCCTGTAGCTAGAGAAAAGGGAAAAATTAGAAATGTAGGTGAGCACTGATAGACATTATAGCAAATCCAGGAAAGCCAAGTGCAGAACTGTTCACCTGTTCTGTTTCATCCTAGTAATGCCCCAGTCACAGTCCTAATTAATACTCTATCGTCTTAAAAGACAGAATCTGTACTTTCACTTCACTGTGCTGTGGTTTGAGGCATCAGCTGAGTTGCCAGAGGAAGACAAAAGCCAGGAGAAGAAAGTATTGAGAAGATAATGTGAGTGCCCAGAGGCAGTCTGGTGGCTTCAGCTCCAGTTTACACGTAAGAGATCTCATCACTAGCTCTTCCCAGGGGCTATGCAGCCTGCTGGACTTGGCAGGTTGAACACGTGGAAGGTATTCCAGCTGGAGATCAAAAGAAGGGATGTGGTGGCAGTGAATCAGCACAAAGCATCTATTTTTTTCATAAGAGACAGAAGATGGGGGGATTTTTATTTGACTTTATTGATCGACTTTGGTATTTATTTAATACCACACCAGAAGTACTGTGTATTTCCTCCATTACAGAGTCTCAGTCTCTTTGCTGCTTGTCCTTTCTCAAATGATGAGCTTCTGTCCTTCCACAGTGTGACTTCTTTTCAATTTTGGAGAGACATTGTTCAGTCTGTCAACATTTGTGAGGATGGATAGAGGAAAGTAAGAAGATATAAAGTAAGAAAAAGCTGGAGGCTTCTATCAAGCCATGCTTTAATCTGCAGGCAATTGCTAAGCTTGAAGATTGCTAACTGGATCCCTCAGACTCCCTTTTAGTCCCCTCTTTCCTTTCCTGGCTTCTCTTAGTGCCTGGAAGGATTACTCCAAGTCTGGAAGCAACTCCCAATGATGTAGGCTGCTTTTGAGTTATCCCAGGCAACTAAATAATGTAAAAACCACATTTCAGAAAGTACAATTCATCTTATAAGCAGGTGCTTTAGTAAAGCTGTGAACTGATTTTCCTTCTGCTGTTAAAGGACATTTTCAGACCTTCCTAGGAGTTAGACACTTCCTACTAATTTCCAGTCTAAATGTATTTCTGGCCATTTTATACTTGTTTCCTAGTACCAACATCATCTGTCAAGCTAAACAACACATTTTCTTCTCCCAGGCTTGCCTAGCTAGTGCATTTTCTCTTTCAGCTTTCACTCTTGTTTCACTCAACAAACAAGTTCTTGCTGAGTATGTGCTGAGCTGGTCCAAATGGGTGTGTGTGGCAGAACTGAACACAATATGGCATACAAGCCCTCTCCAGATTATTTCTCTTCTTGGAAAATACATCTCCTAATGCGGTCAAGAATTTCATTATCATTTTCAGTGGCCACAGTACCACTGATGACTAATGGTCATCTTTGTGTTCAGTTTATATATGAAGCTGCACCTGTTTGTCAGTGGATAAATCCTCTCTAATACATGATCTTGAAGGTCTCTTCCAACCTTGATGATTCTATGATTCTGTGATTTTATATTGTGGTATTTCATCTCTCTTCATGTACTTTCATTCTTTAGTTTCTAACTAGCATTCCTGATAATACTTACCATGAAGTTGATAATTGTTTTTTCTGTCTTTGGGAACAAAAAAAACTTCACTCATCTTACTGTGAGTGAAACTTTTCTCTTTGGGTTGGATCCAGCAGCAGTATTAGAAGTATCCTTTTACTACCTAACCAGGTTTAAGTCAGCTACAAACCACACCAAGTTTACTACAGATCTTCTTTGGCATCTCACACTTTTACTGCAGTTTTGCTTTGATGCCTTTTTCTGTGAAATAACATCTTACATTTGGATGAAGGACTTTTTTTCCCCCATTATTAGGTAGACATTAAATTATTTAATGCATTCTATACCTACAGTATCTACTAATATCTAGTAGTATTTTCAAGAAGTATTTCATCCTTTGTCCTTTCACTACAACTTCTTTTTCAAAGTTTTCTTCCTCTTTAGTCTATAAAAGCACTGGTGCAGGGAGAAAACATTTGCAAATCCCACCACCACCACTGATGGTACTCAAAAAGCATGTTTTAGAGAGTTCCTGAGTTAACATATTTTTGCTTCAGGTGTAACAGAAGATTTGTCATATGAGACTATAAATTAGAGATGCTGAACACCATCCTTGGGCATTTTTTTTAGGTCAATTCCCACCTACATTTTTCCATAATACTGTCATTCAGTGCATTACTCACAAAACTGATGATAGAACACAGGAGTGCTTGGAGAAACAAATTTTGTTAAAATATCCTTTTTCTTTTAAATGAGCTATGAAATTGATGAATGTGGGCTTGAGTTATATACAAGTATATAAACATTATATACTTGGATATTCCTTAGGCACTGATATAACATAATATTTTGACTAGGGAGCTATAATGATCTAGCAACAGCATTGCACATATGAAATGGATTGCAAAACAGTTGATACATCTCAGCAGTATGTCAGCAAAGAACACTCAGTAAGTGAGTGTATTTGAAGAGAAATTCTGCAAGAATAAGTTTTTGACTCCATAGTGCTTTGAATTTTTCATCCACAACATTAAAGAAAGCATATTCTATTCTGGTTACACCTCAAAGCAGTGAATAATTCAAGCAGAATGTTTAAAAAACCTTGGAGTGTGATAGCAAATAACTGAAAGAACCATTAGAGAAATGCAAAATATGGCATTGACTGAAAAACTCAGGAAATAAAATGCCTTTAATTCAGATTAAGGAGGTGACTTAAGAGCACCATATAAGGAAGCATATAAGGGACAAAACTTCAACAAATGTGTCTTCAATGAAGCCAACAGGAGTGTAACAGCACCTAATGACAGAAACCTGCAAATAGAAAAATCAGACTAGAAATAGGCTGGGTTTTCTACATCTCCATTCTTCATATTTGATAATATTTTCTAAGGGATTTTTTTTTCTCCTTGGTTATTTTTTGAGTAGTAAAGGACTGTGGTCCATAAATTAATTCAGAAATTAATCAGTTTGGTGTAATTCTTTTGGTATCTTTTGGTATGTAGAGGGCTCAAAAAAGAATTTGTATGTTTAATTCCAAAACCAATTCCTAGACAGCATGTTCAATGGTTGCCCAGCCTTCAACTTGTTCAGTTTCCCTGCTCTCTTGGTGCCTGCAGTTTTTTCCAATCTGTGGATCTCGGCATTCACCTCCTGAAAGGCCCCAGGGGGAATTGCTATGGAGAAAGGCACCACCACTTTGGACAGTGCTGAGCTCATGCACAAGATCTCTGCAGCCTTTCAGCTACCTGAGTTCCATCTGTGTGCTCCTACTGATGCCTTAAGGGGTATGCTTAAGATTTGAGAATTCACTATAGCTAGGCGGCTGGGTAGCTTAGAATATTAAGGGCAGAAAACGGCCTGTCTTTCACATGTTTGCATTCTTCTGTATAGATAACGGGGCAGTAAGTCAAAACATAAGAGTTAGCTTTCCAAGCTCAGTAGGGGCTGGACTGGGGTGGGGATAGGTAATAAGGGACCATCCTGTTGGGTGTTTGAGGGGCATAATAGTAAGATAGGATTTAGTTGGATAGTGTGTAATGGGTGGGCACTGGAGGTTATAAAAATAGAGAGATTGTTATGAATTTCCTCTTTGGATCATCGGACATCACTAGTAAAGCTGCGCTCTCCCTTCACTGCGTGTTTGTCTCACTTCTTATCTCGCCCTGCCGGCAACACTACAACACACCCAGCACAAACTGACAGAAATCTTCTCACAAAACGCAGAGGTGGCTCCTAGTGTCTTTTGCAGGACATTTCTCTGACATGCAGGTGTGGCTTGGCTGTTGTTAACTGCTGTTTGCACAAAGGCTTGGAGCTTTTGTCCTGGAAGTGTGCCTGAGAGCAAGCACAGGGTGTCCAGCACAAGGACTTGCGGAAAGCTGGACAGACCTGCCATCCCTTCTTGGCTCCCAAGGTCCTCTGCACAGCCCTGGTGGTAAGAACCAGACTTCTTGTCTTTTGGGTATTGGAAGAGGATTGGCAGCAAAGAGAATTAACATCTACATTTCTTTATGTACTTCATGAAGCACCAAGTTTTACTTAAGCAAACCTAGGTGTTGCAGTGCCAAATTTTCAAGAGTCAAATATTTTTTAAGGTTATGATTTTTTTAAGGAACTGTAAAAACCTCTGAATATATGCT
>VYZS01049897.1:1691-14804 GCA_013400695.1 Neodrepanis coruscans
TCTTCATAGGCAGAATTACCTTTTATCTAGTTGGAGCTGACCTCAGCTGAATTGCTGAGTTGGCTTTGTTAGTTTTTTCCTTATCATGGGAGCTCTGCCAAATGTCCTTGTGGCCCATAAATTCTGCGTTCTTTGAGCCCGCTATCACTAGCGCATCCTTCTCTTTGAGCTTCGCTAGTCTCTCCCTCTAGATCTGAGTCTGCTGAATCATGGCAAGCCCTAAACCTTAACAAGGCAATTATAAGGATGAGTAATTCACCTTTCTCAAACCTGGACATCAACACTGTATCATTGTATCACAGTTCAAATACCTGCCTCGGCAGTGGTCTATTTCTCAAAAGCAAAACCTCTCTTTGCCATCATGCTAATTACATGGGGAACAAAACCTATATAATAGCTAAGAGTAAAACCTCTGCTCTAGAGTTAATGTTAAAATGCTTTTAACATTCAAAGTATTTGCCATGAGGTACTTCTGCCTATGAAGAAAACGTAAGTAAGCACAAAAGCTTTAGTAAGCTCTGACAGAAGGTACCAAGAAGATGATATAATAGAGAAAAATAGCTTAGAAGAATGATCTGAAGGGAAGCTTTTTTGAGATAAAAGACATGCAAGTTTGCACGCTCTCTACCTGTGAAAACCAGTACATGCATAAGCCTTGTACCACACTTCTGACCATCCACTTCAGATGTGTACACCCCCATCCCTGGAAGTGTTCAAGGCCAGTCTGGATATGGCTTTGAGCAACCTGTTGTAAAGGAAGATGTCCCTGCCCACACCACAGAGTTCAACTAGATGATCTTCAATGGTCCCTTCCAACCCAAACCATTTTGTGATTCTGAAAAAAACTCCTAAAAGGGGACTAATGGACCACCACTGTTTTTCAAGGGCGATGTTAATGACAGCTTCTTTCTGCTTCCACTGGGCAACTACTGCCACACAATCTTAGAGAAATTGTTAGCAGTCTCCTCATATAAATTTCCCTCAAGCCTAAAGCTTTAAGAGAAATTGAAATTTTTCCCTAAGCATCCAAAGAGGTCTCCTGGTTTCCGTTTACTATTACCAAAAGCCACTACCAACACTTAAATATTTTCATGCAGTATGCCTCATATGTGTATGTATATGGTAGAAAATAAAAATTGAGCTAAACTTTCTTCTCAAGAGCATCAAAGAAACAGAACTCTTTCCACTGGTTATTAAGCCCACTTACAGGGAAAAAAAGTAGTTCCTCCATATATTTCTTGGTCAGTTAATGCATCATTAAAATACCATTACCATTAAATGACAGTCTGGAGGAGAACTAACTTTTAATAATCTAACTGTTCATTAAAGAATCTCTGCCACAAGTTTTCAGTGTTAGATGGAACAAGTAGGTATTTTCTGTAGGTACAAATGCTTCAAATGGATGTAGACCATAATAGTCAAATATGTGTTTTTTTTAAATGCCATTATCTTCTCATCACTGCTGTGATAAAACACAGAGCCACAGAAATAATCAGATGGTAATATACCTTTAATAAAAGGTATATTTTATTACTGGCTTATAAAGGTGAGTCTAAGCCCCGAGGGAGCAAATTTCACAGAAAAACAAGTCTGGAAGTGCCACACAGGCTGGTTACCCTGTTTCTAGCCAGCAGGCCCCAGAACTGCACACTGACATGAGGCAAGGAATTTCCACACTCAAGAGATTACCATAGATACTCTCTGTCACAGAAATAACTTCAAAAATCTGCCACAAACAGCAAAACCAAGATTCAAGTAAAATTCCCCAAATGCTTAATTTTGATGAAGCAGTTGGAAGTGGTCAATCCATGGAACAAAGCCCCATCACCAGCTCTATACAAAACCAGCTCACAGAAGCCACGTCCCATAAACAAAGAACAATTCATGTTTTACATTACATTGACAATAATCAAAAATCGGGAATTTCTATGCCACAACAAAGATGACCATAGATAAATAAAACAAAGAGGATGCAAGAGCTCTTACCTCAGTAAACACAGCTAGCCCCAGCTAAGTGCTCTTGCCTATTCTCCCTCCCATGTGCCAGTGCAAGGGTTGCAGATTTTCTGCACATGACACAATGTGATTAGAGAATGTTCTCTGCTGCACACACCACAAACCAGGAAGCTGGGTTATCAAAACCTAAAATTGAGAAGTTATAACCATTTGCATGATTCTAAGAAAGTCAGATGCAGTGCATTACTGAAAAAAGTGTCTTTGACTGCTGCACTATGTAACACCTGAGGTTCTTACCATTAAAAAGACTAGGATAATGTTAATTTTAGATTTCGGCAGCAAAGACAACTTTATTTATTTATTCACCTGTGAAACAAGGTTTGCACCAGCAAACTGCTAAACTGCTTTTTGCATCATAAAGCAAGAATAAAAAAACCAAAACATGCAAATATGCAACATCTACAAAATCTTTTTGTACTCATCTTTTCAACTCACCCTTTCTCATACTGCTAACTAAAATAAGGCATATGCACAGCGAGAACAGGTCCTGTGGGAAAAGAGGAATTATAATAGAAATATCCCGTGATAAAACCACAGCAATCCACTTGACACCCAGCGAAGGAAGTCCACTGTGAACAGAATATTTCATTATCAGAAATATACAAACAGTAGGTAATTTAAGCTTCTCTTATTAAAATTTGAGATTGAGAAGAAATCAATGTTTACGATGGGGGCTGGTCCATATTTATGACAAACTACAACTTGTTTTGGAGAAAAAAAACCCAAACAAACACACCCTCCCTCCAATCCCCCCACCAAACCTCCAAACTGGCTTTCATTAATCACAAAAATTAGCTTTTCAAGGAGCACCTCAGTATATTCTCCAGTGAGTCTTGCACTGTCACATGCACAGCAAATCCAGCACCAAAGCTCCCTGGTAGAACACCAGTGCTGCACTACAACCTAAACACATCTTACCATCCAGCCATGGAAGAACTGAGCAGGAGAAAGAGGAAGCAAAATCATCAGCCACCAGAGAGTTAACACATTGTGCATGTTTTGAGAGCCAAAGGCTTTAGTTCAGGTTCTCCCTGACATGAGGGTCAAAGCCAGGCAGAAAACGTCATTTCATGACCATCAGTCCAAGTATCCAGTGAAGAAATAAAGGCCAAGGCTCTTCAAGGCCACCTATCTTGTTCAAGTCAAGATTTAAGAGTTATATTAACTTGCATTTGTGTATTCATTATTGAAGCTGCATTATACACTCTCGGTTGGATGTAATAACATCGTTACCTTGAGACCTTGCCCCAGAAATGCCACTATTTTAAACAGCAGGTATCCATACAAAAGGTATTATGGAAGCAGTAAATCTCCTTGTAAATGAAAAATTCCACTGTCCCTTTATTTAGCCAAAAAAAGCTCTGAGAGAAAGGATGAACAGGCGGACACGTGACAAATAAGCAAATCATTGGAGCGCTGCTTCCCCCCAGGCTGCCAGTGGGCAAGCACATCGATTAAGACAGCTCCCATTGAGGTGCATCCACACATGCCACATTTGGCAGAGGCCATCATGAAGAATTTCTGCATGAAAGAAACTAAAAAATGCATTCTGTTTGGAGAACTTTGCTGGAGCAGGGTGAGACTAAAAGCATTTGTCCTAAAATGACATGAACTCAAATTTTAAAAAAAAAAGTATGGCTTCAGGCTATGTTAGCTTTATTATAAGCATAAGATTCCCAGGAAAAGCTTTAAAACAAAGCAATTTCTGCACACTGATATATTGCAGCAGTTTGTATGAAGTAAGAATGTGAGATCATCATAATATGGATGATGAATCTCTATAATGACTTGGCTGAATTTTTATTCAAGACCCCCTTCTACTGCCATTCACAAAAATGCAACTGTTTTTTGTGATTCTATTTATAACATAGTTTCAGATAAACATTAAAGAAATCCCACAAGTCACTCTACAATTATCTAAGTGGTTTGGATAAATGGACAAATATCTTGCATGTGAAGTTCAAAGAAACCATAATAAACTGTCTATTTTTGTTGTCCATATAAGTGACTATCTAAGCTACGAAGCTGTCATGTGGCATCTTGTTCCACTGGAGAACTTTGCTTTGTAAAGTAGGTAATTATCTTAAAAGGACATCTCCTGCTTTTCTGTTCCATTAGGTTAGCCAAATTTTTTTTAAACTGAGAAAAGAACATCACTTTTCCTGTACACTGTGATGCTCTCTGAACCTACTCCTTCCTTCACTAGTACTGGTCCTTATCTCTTTTTGAACATTTTTCTGCACATGTATGTGTCTCTCACCAAACCTCACTACTGTCGTTTAGTACAGATATGACCAAAAGTTCAACTGTGTATTTCAGGGATAGTAGCTGTACTTATTTTACGCAGCTGATGAGCTAGATTCACCATGGCTAAAAAACACACCAAATTCTGTTCCTAGTTTTAAAGGGATCACAAACTGGAGCCTCAAACTGTGTACATTTGAAACCAAACCTATTTCCTTAAGATGCAGAAATAATTTTATCAGTCTCAAGTTCTGCAGACTGTAAAGGAAGATCCCTGATCAAATAATTTATACATTGCTACTGTCCTGAAAAAAAAACCCAATAACGTAACAAGCTATAAACTGTATCAAGACATTATTGCAATTCTAGTTATCTGGGAAGAATCACTCAAAAGGAAATGCAGCTCTTTTCACAGCTCAGCCTTTGATTAAGAAAAATGAGAAAGCTTTAAAGAGAGTCATAAATCTTCTAATCAGAAGCAATACATCTGGGACATTCTGGCCTCCCACAGCACTTGAGAAGGGCTGCTTTGCTTCTTGCACGATGAAGTTCTGACTAACAAATGTTCTTTTTAGTTCTCATTTAACTTACTTAAAAGGTATAATTAAAAAACTAAAGGATAAGGTGGGGAATAAATCGGATGTACAGAAGACCAAAAGAACTTAAAAAGGACTGAGAAAGAACTAACAGGAAGCAAACAACTAACCAAAACCAAACTAGAATTAACTCATCAAGATTTCAACTTCCAAGCAGTGCAGTGGCACATTTTTCATGCTGCCTCATACACATCATTATCAAACCTATTTAAAGGCCTCCAAATTTCACTTCAACTTTCCATTAAGAAAACAACTTTTTAGAATTTGAAGATGCTTATTGCCTGCTAGGTCCCAACACTGACAAGAGCAAGAGTCAAACACAACAAAAGGATCAATTTCACTAAACAAGGATGAACAAGTCAGATTCCTGTTTCATTCATACATATTTTAAAATGAACTGTCATGTTTTACCCATGCTTCCTTTCCCTCCTTCTGAGGGAATCTTCCACCAGCATGACTTTCTCTAAATTTTCATACGCTGAAGCAGCTCCTCCTTAGTCTTTACAGACCAAAGAAGACAAATATTACATGCACGTATGAATACATACGTATACGTAGTTAGGTGTGAAATGCCATGGCTCGTACACTTGTGTGCACACTCAGCAGAGAGCAGCAAAAGTGAGCTGGCCAAGGGTCAGCCATTCCACTTGTCTGATCTAAGTGTCCGCATAAAAGCTCAAAGTGAAATTTAAGCACCGTCGGTCAGATGGAGGAATGCAATCAGCAGACTAGAAGCACTGAACAGCATAAGACACTAACTATGCACTGGCACAGAAGACAGCTTTTTGGGACAAAAGCTGGAAAACAGTAGGCTTTGCTTTAGCGTCAAAAACCCTTTAAACTCTTTTGGTTTTAAATTACTAAGATCTGCCAAGCTGCAAGACTAATTGTTTCACATAGTATCTGCTACCAGAGTTCTAAAACACTGTTCTGAAAAGCTGCATGTTTTTGATTCTGCTGCACAAAAAAACACAAAACACACCCAAACAAAACTTAACCATCACATCTCTGCAAAGCCAAAGCTAAGCACACATTATTAGATAGAAGAGGAAGATGAAAACACAAGGAGATTGTGCTCATCAGCATGACAGGGTCTCATCAGCAGATCTAATTGTTGCCCAACTTTTGTGAGCATTAAGGCAAAGACAGCAAGGCCGTGTTTGATGAGGGATAATGATATAGTTCACTGTTTTGTATTCCCCACAGTCAGGAGAAGTCAAGCATAAACAGGGAGGCCAACTGGCAGTTTTAGATGAGGCAGTAGGATGATTAACAGGCAAAGGACCTTTACCTGAAAATGCAGATTCAAGGAAACCTTTAGAAAGCTTTTTTTAAAGCAAGACTTGCTCTGTTACATTCAAATTTTGTGGGTTGCCTTTTTTTTTTTAACACTGCAAAGACTTCGTGGTAGCAGAAAAGAGTTAACAGCTCTTGGGTCTACTAACCCTGGAAGGAGTAAGAGAGCTGACTTTTCAAGAAGCAGCAGAACCACTGTTTTGACCTTTCCAGCTCTTTATTCAGGAGACGATGGGAGCACTACAGAATGCTACCCTGCAATGCAAGTTGTGATTGTGTCTTGTTCCCTTCAAAACAGATGCCACCACCCTGATCTATCAGCACTTAACACTTCCGTCTGGCACCCAAGAAACAGTTTCCCCCAGTTTCACTGCCTTGTGACACCAGAGAACGGAGTCCCTAGGATGTTACAAGCATCCTTGAGATTAGCTCAGTTGGTTAGATCATGGTGGTGGTTTTGATCCCTGCATGGGCCATTCACTTAAGAGTTGGACTTGGTAATCCTTGTGGTCCCTTCCAACTCAGAATATTCTGTGATTTCAAAGGACTACCACAGTTCTACAATGAGTTTTACAACACACACTGAAAAGTGGAATGTTTCCTGTTGAACACAAAACCAAAGCAAAGGCTGGTTCTACACTAGTGAGCAAACTCATTATTTCCTTTTCACAAAGCAACACCTACCTTTCAAGTATTCACACATATTCTCTGAAAGACAAACTCAGTATTTACTAACAAAGTTGGGGTTTTTTTCCTCATAAAATTCCTTAAAAAATTAAAAAATATATTTTTCACCAAACACAGTCTCAGAAACATCTCTTGGACACCAAAGTAACTCTGTTTATTCTGATTTTATCTCTACCATTACACAAGGGCTGTCATCTTCATTCTTGATTTTTATCTTCAAGAAGTTTTTAAAACAATTAAACACCCTCAGGCTATGCCTTTATACATGAAAGTCAAAGTGCACAAAAGGCTTTTTATGAAAAACATCAAATTAGTCAGTTAATTCATCTATTGACAGCCCAGCTCAAGTAAGTCATAAACAGAGGTATGGTTTTGTGTTTGCACAACTGGAGCAGATTGGCTACAAGTACCTGGTCCATTAACACACTCCTAAATGCTGTGTTACATAAAAGTATATAATTGCATAACACAGTAGAACAAAGGGAAGTTGCCACACCTAAGTTTACTACCATTTGCTAAAATGAAGATGTAGTCGATGAACTGGATTATTATCCAACCTTCTCTGAATGTTCACGGGTGTTTCGAAATTGGCTTTTACCTCTTATCAAAATCATGGCTTTAATGATACTGCTCTTGAAATTCTGTCTCTTGCCATGCTGGGCATGACAGAAGAAAACTGTGAATCTCTTTAAACATAACGCACCACTATTTACCAAGCATAAATACTTTTTCAGGATGGTCCCCACACCAAAGGAAGAATGAGGCTCCCATTGTTCAGTCTGACCATACAGGCAGGAGCACCAAGATTACCAGCTGTGGGTACTGCAGGGGCCACTTCTGCTTGACCCTTTCCTCCACACACTCCTGCTACTTTCATCATATTAAGCAGAATTTGTTGGATCAAGCAGTGAAATAGCTGCAGCTCCGCTGAGAAAACAAACCATGCTAGAATACTGAATGGAGAAGCAGTTTTCTGCTTCGTTAACTTTTTGAACTCAGAAGGTCACTAAAAACACAAGCCAGGCAGCAAAAACACAAGCCTGGAGCTCAGGGGGGGAACCTGAACCAACCGTAGCCATCTGGTGAAATCTCACTCTGAGAAAGCAAGGACAACTAAAATCTAAAACCCATTGAAAAATGAGTACCCTATCTTAAAAGTTGATGAGAAAACCCTCAAGCTAAGTCTCAGAGCAAAAGGGAGACTGTGTATATTACTGGATTCAAGACTGTGAGGGTCTTTTGTCAGCGTAACTTCTGTCATACAAGGTATGTGGGAACAACACACAGACATCAGACAGGGATAGATAAATCAATATTTGAATTTCCTGAGTCCACACCACTCTGGCTGCAAAACCCTGTGGTGAAGACTGTATGTACTTTCACTGAATAGATTTTAGTAGCCAAGCCCCCACTCACTCATGGAAGCAGCTACTGTGGGCTGATGTTCACCCTGTTGCTACGTGAACTCTGATAGGAGTTTCTTAAAAGAAGAACAGACTTTAAGAGACAGGTTGCCTCAAGGTGCATACAGTGAGCAGCATTCTCCTCTGCCATAGACCATCTGTGAACAGCTGCTGCTACCACCCAGATAAAGTTTTCTCACAAATGCCTTTGCTGCTCAGAAAGCAAACTGTACATGACACAGAGATGTGATGGCCAAGCCCGCATATTGTTTACATCCTAGTCTGCTATTCCAACTTCCCTGCAGTCACATCAGACACCTCCAAGCAACCAATGCTGGACCTCACCAACACCACGATCAAGGATAACTTCTAGCGTAGCACATGTCTCCAGGGGAAGCTGGATCCCTTAGGAAATCCTACTCATCAACAGAGGCAGCCTCTGCTAATCGGAGAGCGCTGTCAGGCTTTGACACAATTCAGCGCAGGTTTACAGGCCACGCCGAAGACCTGTTGGCTAAAGTTACAGTTCTCAAGCACAAAGCACCTCCAACGAAGTTCAAGCAGTGACCCGAGTGATCATCCTGGTCCTTGTTTGGAACGCAGGCTGACACGTACTGGGCGCTCGGGAGACTCCGGGGTAAAGCAAGGCTCGGCAGGTCTCTTTCCGCAGGGATCCAGGAGGGGCACAGAACGCAGCGAGAAGGCACGAACCCGTACACTCTCTGTCCTGCTCCCCTCCCTACAACAGCCTGAGACTGAGCTGGCACTACCCCGGAGACAAGGCACACGCACGCTTTACTCAGACCTCTTTCCAGAGAACATACACAAACTCCGGGGAAAGAGCGAGTGCTGCCGGGCATCGTCGTCCCGGGAACACACCTCCCGAGGAGCTGCTCGGGCCACCGACCGCCGGCAGGCGGAAACACTGAAAGTTGTTGTAGCGTTTCAGAACGGCGGGAGCACCGCGGCAGTCGCGCCGCGCAGAGGCGGCGAGCGCGCGTGTGTGTGCGGGGTAAACAAAGCCCCGCGGAGCCCGCACCGTCCCCTCCCGCCGCGCCCGGGCCCTCCCCGGGCACCGCGGCCCGGCCCGCGCNGGCCGGGGCCGCGGGCGCGCAGCCGCCGGGGAAGGGAGGGAGGGAAGCAGCGGCCCCGGGAAAGCGAAGGCGAGGAGCCGCCGCGCCGCAGCCTATGTAGCGCCGCTGCCCCGCTCTGTGCCGCGCACGCCCCGGGCACGGGGAAGGAGGCGTCGCTCGCCTGCGCAGGGCGACATGGGGGCGGGAGCGGGTCTGCGGTGCGGCCGGGCAGGTCTGGCGGGGCTGGTGTTCCTGGGGGAAACAGACCCTCATGTCGCTGTAAGTGCCTAAATAAAGGTCTCGGCTGAAAGGTCCCGAAGCACGGGCGGTGTGTGAACGCTGCTGTGTATTTGTTATGGATCAGAGCACACATCGTATGGAAAATGATGCTTGCAGTGGGTAGAGATCCAGAAAGGAGACCTCCTCCTCTGCATCTCGTCGGTTCCATCATCTTGCCGTGGTGCCAAGCACAGGCCCAGCTCGTGAAGATGCTAAAACCGAGTTTGTTACCGGGGAATTGTCCTGAAAGGAATCGGAACTACATTGCCTTAGGAAAGAATGCGGGGGCATGTCAAGGCATTGATACAAAATAGAATGAAGGCCTATCAGTGCTAAGTCTTTACTAAACGAAGAGACAAAAGGCACTGGACATTAACATTAACAGGCTCTCACTGCTGAGCAGCAGAAATTCATTACTCCCGGAATCTCGTTTTCATTATATTCACAGAGCTGTTCATAGGGGGCAAGCACTGCTGGTATGCAGCAGGATAAGCTAAGGCTTTGAGAATTAGTAAGGTATTTGAATTGTGCCAGAGCCCACTAGTGGATGAACTATATTATTAGATATATCATTAACTGAATGACTACACTGACAAGAACTGCCTAATTGTCTTTCTTCCAAGATATGAGGTGCCCCAAGGATAGGATAAGCTCCCAGCACGTTAGAATAAGAAATCTAAAATGCATTAGTAGAAGATACCAGATGCTAAAGTAAAACTACTCAAAAGTATTTTTTTAAATGATCTAAGTTTCCACTGAAAGAACAGTATTGACAGAACAAGAACAAGCAGTGACCATTAAGATTAGAATTACGAACATTTAATTTATAATGTGCTGTTCTTAGGTGTTATAAATGGTATCATGCCAATCAAAAGTTTTAATAAAATCAAGTTTTATTTTAAAGCAGTAGGTAAGCAAAACAGTGCTGGGCGGCCGGGGAGTCTCCGCTCCACCAATGGTGCACGCGGTTCCCTTGTCCAGGCTCTTTTTATAGTCCTTTTGGCGGGTAAATTCGGTCACATGGCAGGTTAGTCTTTAATTGAGTCTGCGCTGACTGTTGCTAGGGGGTCTTCTGGAATCTTCTGGAACTTTCTGGAACTTTCTGGTGGTCGGTAGAATGTAGGCTGTAGTCTTCTTCTGCGATGTAGGTCGTGACCTGATAGCTCAGCGCCTGCGCTGTACATAAGACTTTCGGTAACTCTTAGAGACCATCCCCCTAGGCAATTCTGCACTGCCCTCCCCATAGGATACTGGGGCTTGACATTTACACTTGCTTAATCCACTAAACATCCCACACAAAAGGCACATTGTTCCACAACAAATACAAAAAGCACATTGCTCTACAACAAAACTTAACAAACAACTTCTATCAGTTAAAATTGTATAACCCTTACGACCTCTTAAATCTCGCTTTGGTCAACAAATAGTGAACTCTTCCGTCACAATCCCCCCTTTTATTAATTTGTTTGATCAAAGTGATTAATTACTTCTTGTGCCAGTGATAGAATTGAGGTTTCTTTTTCTTCATCACTAATCTGCTTATATTTGCTTCTTGACAATAACGAATGTGCAGCTTCTAATCTACTTCTAGCTAATTCTATGAATTTATTTACTATGAAGGGTCCAAAAGTTAATGCTAGCATTAATATCAAAAGTGGTCCTGCTATAGTGGATAATAGGGTGGTCAACCATGGCGAATGTGTAAACAACGGTTCATACCAGCTCTTTTGAGACTCTCTTTCTCTTTTCTGTTTTTCTAACCTTCTCTTAGTTTTGCCATCGTGTCTCTTACCACTCCCGTATGATCTGCATAGAAGCAGCACTCTTCTCCCAGAGCAGCACACAAGCCTTCTTGCTGCAGAAGGAGAATATTCATTCTCCTTCTGTTTTGGAGCACTACTTCAGATAGAGAGGTTAAAGGTTTTTCTAGAGCCGATATGGATTTTTCTATCCTTTTCAAATCTTCATCTATTGCTGCTCTAAGGAAAGTGAATCTTTGTTGTTGCTGAATGAGCGAAGTAATTCCTGTGCCAGGCCCCACTGCCCCAACCCCTAAGAGGGATCCTAAAAGGGATTGTGATCACAGTTATTGGTTCTCTTTTTATCAGATGGTGGGTGCCGGTTTCCCAGTAGTCATAGACTACATTCTCAGGGTGATATAGAATTTTGGGTAAAACAAGTACTTGAATGCAATATTCCTGTGAAGCATTGAATACATCTAAGGATACACATGGGGTGAGTTCAGTCTTTGAGCATATCCACTGAGCCCCGTTTGGAAGTATTATCCACTTCCCAGTAGTTTTGTTAATGTTTGAATATATTTGGCTACAAAGAGTTTTTACAAATACCATTACCACTAACTTGTTGCATGGTTATTCCTTTCTTTTGTTTTTCCCAAGTACACTGGGGAGGGTTTGATTCTCGGCTCTTATTAAAGGTTTCATATACTCCAATAGCCTCATAATAGGGGGGCTCTATATCATAGCAAAGCCAACAGTGATTTGTCATCTTGGGGTGTGTTTGATTTAGAGTTTTATGGGTAGCCTGTATTACATTCCACAAGGGATAATCAGGATCTTTTAGCTTTTCTATTGGCGGGGCTGTACTACTTAAGATACCACCTTTAGGCGACTGGGTACTATTGCTCGTAGATATTTTAGGTCCCTTAATAACTGGATTGGGGCCTATAGACTGAGGCACTTCAATTTCTTCTTTCTTTATGAATATCAATCCTTCTCTGTCAGTTCCAGGTTCTCACAATCTGACTCCCCAGACTTTTCCAACTAACCATCCTATATCTTGGAGTTGTGTAGCATTGATTATAAGGTGTTTACACATATTCTTTCCTCCTATTAATGTTCTTTTGTTAACCTTGCTATTGGCTGCCTGTCTGGGGATTTTATATCCCCAAGGTCCCCTGCTGACCTTTAAGAATCGATCGGTTGTTCCCATTTCCCATGCAGATGCAATAGTTTCACAACCCCAATAAGCACAATAATAAGAGTTTGGATAATTACAGTATCCTCTTCCTGGGTTAGAGCCAGGACAAAGATAAAAGGGATTTAACTCTGAACATGACTCATTGTTGGTAATTAGAGAACAAAGTTCAATTTGGTCAAAGCTTGGAGCTCCTGCAGTTACAATTGTCTGGATTACTTTTTGGTCATCCCATCTAATTAAGCTCCATTTATATGGCTGGTGAGGACTTCCAGAGTCAGCTCCAGTTACCTTTAGGAGTCCAGCTACTATGATCCCCATCAATATTATCTTTATTATCTCGCTGCCCCACTTAATTCTAATGGGATCTGGGAAAAGTGGAGAAGTCTCTCTGTCCTTGCGGGTGTTTTTATGGGTATTGTAGTCATACTCTTTTCTTGTTTGAAAAGTGTATGTGACCAAGTGGGTTTGCAGGTAGTATTCTTGGGCCAGGCCTTTGGCCAAGGGCTGGGCCTGCTCTTTTTGGGAGGTTTTAGGTCTATCCCCACCATCTTACACATCTGCCTCCTTTGCCTACTCTTT
>VYZS01049899.1:6800-19801 GCA_013400695.1 Neodrepanis coruscans
GGGGGTGGGGAGGGGGGAGGGAAGTGAATTTAAGTATTAAATATTTTTCTAAGGTGTTTCTCCCAACTAGTGTTTCCTTTTTTCTTTTTTTCCTCTGGAAAAGATTTTAAATTTCTGAAGATAAAAAAATCAGAGAAGATCTTATTTGAAAGAAAGATTGGGCAATTTCAGTTTATTTTTCTTTACTTTTAAAAGCTGTATTTGAAAATCAATCTCAGATTCACACATCAGATTGGCATCCAGAATGTATTACTGATGGCTTATTTTTCAAGCAGAGATTCACTTCAAGATAAATGTGTTATTATGCATCTAAATCAGCTACTGGACACTACTGCTTCTGTTTTCTGAGGTAAGAATCAACAATGGTTTTGGTATTTGCCACTGAATCTTGAAGATATTGAAGTCAAGATTCAAATCACATTTTTAATCGAGTTTGTAGTTTAAATTTTATTTGATTCTGGTTCAACCTGTGTTTTGGGACAATATTATATGAGGAGTAACTCAAATCACTGGATTATTTGGCTAAAGAAATTGTTATGTATTGTTTTTTGCATCGCAGGACATCCTGGGATCTTCCAAAACATGTTTCTATCTGCAGTCAGCGAGGGGAAAACTTCNTATCTCATGCCCTTAATTTTAATGAAACCTGAATTTTAGTTCCCTTGGTTTTGAGAGCTGGCATAGATCACAATGAAGGTTCCTGCAGAGCTGGAACTGATCTTTGTCTGATCATTGAGGTGACATTCATCAGGGCTAAGCTCAAAAAGGCCACATTACGTGCTCCCATTGCCACACTATGCAAAGTGCCATAGTCAGAGCACAGCAGGCCATTTCCTGTGAGCGTGCTGTCTTGTGCGCACAGAGCCCATGTCACTGTATCATCAGGGACCATCAGAGCGGTGTTAGGTGCTGTGGTGGATCCCCTGGAGCCAACACTTAACAGGGCAGAGCACTTTCTGCTAAGTGTTTGGGCCAGTTGCACGGCTCTTGCCTAACATATATTCCTTCTGAATTGTAACAGTTGTCCCTCTGGCTCCTCAAGGACATGCTGGTCATGGTCATTTACATCCAACTTTATTCTTCCATCCTTTGTCATATTGGAACCAAAGACCTATAAGAGCTTCCTTGTTTCAGTGGGTCTCTTTTAAGAGAGTGTTTGAATTAGGGGCCAATATCAAGTTTGGATTTCTTTTTTTTAACCTCATTACCAAGAACCCGTCTAAGCAGTGATAGGGCTCTGATGCATTCAGCTGCCGGGATGAAATTCTCCAGACTGGCTTTTTACACAAAGGGATTTTGTTTTAAGCATTTAAAGTGTGAAAATGTTTCTGTTTATAGAAATAAGTCACCTTTGGCCAGAAATGGAAAACTTCAGTATAGAAGATAACAGCTCAACAACAACAATAAAGTCTGTGTGACTGTCACTGTCATGACTTTGATAGCAAAGGTTATGACTTTTAGAATTTTTCCATAAACTGTTGGAGAAAACTTTGTGATTGAATGAGACCAGAGAAAAACTTGTGAGTCAGTAAAAAGCCAGAATATCTTTTCTGTGGAAAACTCTGGTATCATAAAATGTGGTTTCCAACTAAAATGAGTGTTGAAAGTAAAAAGATTGTATTTTATTTACTTAATTTTTTTTCAAACAATGATAGTTTGTAATCTGTTTACAGTATTAGTGGTGCAGCAAAATGTTGATCTGAGGTCCCTGTTCCAGGAAAGGTCCATTTCCATTCCTGTTCCAACAGTGTTTCCAGAGGGTACATAACAGCACTAGAAGCGGCAACAAAGAGCCAATATTCCTGTCCCGCAGGTGAGTGTCTCCCCCCAGAGCATTATGAAGTTGAATTCCTATTTCCTTGCCCTCTGATCCTTTGACACTTCCATTTCTTCCTCTGTCATTTTTTGTCTCCAACAGAAATAACACTTTTTGGCTGTGGCTTGGTGCTGAGTTTCTTTTCCTTTGGAGTTTCAAAGGCCAGGAAGACTATAAGACACAGCTAAAAATCCTTTTCTGTACCTGAGGAAATGAATGTCTTCACCTGAGGAAGGAGATTGGGTGTGGATCTTTCCTGGGTTGTTCTTTCCATAGAAAGGACTCCAGGTAAGGGTGAGCCTGGAATGAAAATGTGTGTCTGAGACCTGGTAACTCATTGCCACTGAAAATAAAGGGAATAGGAAATAAGGGAAATAAGGGAATAGGAGGACTATCAGCCTCTGTGGATGAAGGGGAAGGGGCTGGGACAAGGGGATAGAAATTTTGCTGAAGACCCTATTTAAGCAGGGATCACCACCTCGGGTATCTCCAGCTTCTCCCTCTGAGTGATAGCAAGAGTTATTGTAGACTTGGGATAGGCAAAGTAGAAAGAAAGACAGATGCATAATTGTCATTAACATATGCCCTCTGCTAGTGGGGTAGGAGAAGAAAAGAATTCAGCTGATACAGATTTACATTTTTACTACTGAGATGACCTGTGCCTAAAATGTACCATAGATAAATATTGCATGTCTTTTTTGTCCCTCATGAGCACTGTAACAGAGAGATATGCATTTTAATTCTGTGACAGTTAACATATCCTGCTGTTAACTGACTTCACTCATATCCTAAAGCATAGATTATACTGCAGATGTTCAGCATTTGAAAAACCGTTCATTTTCCATGATGACTAACCCTACCTGAGAAGCACTTGACCAGGGAATTTCTTGACAGCATTTCCAAGCCCTTAAGTTTCTACAGTTGTTTCATTCACAAAACAAGCTGGCTTGACCCATGCTAACACTTTGTTTTCCTTTGCAATTAAAATACATCAGCTGCCATGTGAAATACATGAGACTTTTCAGAGTTGTCAGAAGCTCAGCAGGATGACATTGAGTGTTTGCACTGCAATTTATAACAGTCCTGAGATTAATCCCCAGATCAACCTCATAGCTATTTTTAAACTAATAAAAGATATGGACTGCTGAATAAATCCATTTTGCTCATTGGCATATGATTCTCTTCCCATATTTTATTTCACTGGTCCTTATTCTAGAGCTAAAAACACATTTCCAAACATGCCTCTGTGCCATCTCAAAACAAGCATGTGACTGTAGATTATCCATCAATCTTTAACACTCTAGCCTGTCTTTTGGTCCAACAGCACATCTGGAAAGAGATTTGCATGATTTTTGCTTTCTTTTTAAAGCTAGAATGTACCAATTCAGTCACCATGTGTTTCTCTTTCATTGAATTCTCTCCTTTCTGCCATTTTTTGTTGTTTTGGTTTTAGGGTTTTTTTAATAATCATGCTGTGCTCACCTTCCTTTTTACTCTTCAGTGACCATAGCATCAATGGCCACAAGTATGGCCATTATTTGCCATATAAAGGACTGAGATCCCTGATATGACTGCTAGACAAGGGAAGTGTGAAACTCACTCCCATCCCACTGATTTTGTAGCCTGGAGGAGCTTTCCAGTGCAACTCTGAGCCCCTTGCCATTATACATGGTAGTCCATAACTGAATTAACCTGTTTGGCTAACTTCTAGTGTTCAGAGATTTCCAGGCAACTGCTCGGACAGGCTGTTGTCAGCCTTACGAAGCAACATATGTGAAATAGTCTGTTGGATGTGAATCACCTTTGAAACTTGTGTTACCAGAATTAAGGCTGCAGTGAAGGAAAGATGACATTGGTGAAGGCTCAGTTGAAAGTTGACTGTTTAAGTCAATTAAAAGACACTTGGTTCAGATTACATATAACAAAGAAGTTTTTTGCAATTAAGGTTGGAAAAACACTGGAACAAGCTGTCCAGAGAGGTGATGAATGACCCAACCCTGGAAACATTCAAGGTCAGGTTGGATAGGGCTCTGGGCAACATGATCTAGTTGAGGATATCCCTGTTAATTGCATGGGAGTTGGACTAGATGGGCATTAGGGCTCTCTTCCAACCCAAACTATTTTATGATTCTATGATTCTAAGTAAATCATAGCAGCACCTCTTATTACCACTAGAGCTGTTTTTCTATGTGGATGTTCACAGTCCACCTCTGCTGCAAGGAGGGAAAATATAGGATATGAAGGCATCTTGTGCTGAGGTGGATACCCTAAGGAGCTGGGTCATGAGGAAGCCTGCTCTGGGCATGGCAAGTTTGCAAGATCTGTGATAGTCGTCATCATCAATGGTAACTGGAGAAATACTAGAAGACTTCTCCTAACAACTGCTTAATCCAGGATTCAGCACTACTTCTAGCTGTTGGTAATCATACTCTCCCCATAGCTTTGCTTAGATGTGGTGTTTGTCACAACAGATCTAACCTGTAAAACAGATACTGATTTTTGCTCCAGTGGGGATGCCTTTAGTGACAGATAAAATGATTTTGGTGTACAGTGGATAATGTCCTTCAATTTGTTAAATTTGCCAACTGCTTTGGGAGCCTGTGGGATGAAAGGTGTCATAGAAACGTAAAGTGCTATTACTCATCCTAAATCATTCTTCTGCATTTCCTTAAAAACAAAACCAAACAAGAAAAAAACCCCCATCAACACTCCTCCACCCACCCAACCCCACCACCACCCCAAACAACCACATATATTTCCTTTCTGCATTTTGTTCAATATTTGGTTGGTTGGTTTCTGTAATTCTTCACATTGAACTGCCACTGCTATTATCTTATCCTAGGATCTTGACTATGTCTCAGGCATCTATCTGATCTTTGGTAGGCAATTATTTCCCTTACCTGCTTCTCCAGTTACTTGAGTAATCTGTTTTCTGTTACTCATTTTAAGACATTGATTTTCAGTGCTTTTACTCAAATACACAATGAGTTTAAGCAGATGCAGTTCATAAAACTCAGTGAGACCAAATACTTTGTCTGGTTGTACTCGATTGATTTACTGTATTTTCCCATATCCTAGGATTAATTACAAACAGCTGAAATAGAAAGGCCTAATAAAGAACTAATCTTAGTGTGAGTGCAGGAAAGAGATGTGTGAGACAGCAGTCCAGTAAGCCTTAGCTGAAGGCGTAGTTGTGCCTAAATGCTGTCATTCATGGAGCCAACTCAAACTGTTGAACAAAACCCTGTCTATCTAAACAAATTTGAAATTTGAAGTAGTTTGCTTTAGTTGGCATTTAGCTTTTCCTTGGCATCCAATTCTTAGCTTTAATCAGAATATCTCACAGAAAATAGGGTTTATTTTGAGTCCATCTCTGTGAGGTATTGTGTGCAGTGCCTTGACCTCAGAGAAGTTTCAGCTCTACCTTGCAGACAGGGGAGTGAAAAACACAAGCAAAGAAAACAGTTCCTTAGAAAGGACATCTGAGCATTTTGCCAGGTCTCTGATTGTTCTCAAGAGCAGCATTTCCAGCATTTTACTTACTTCTGTAAGTAAAGTAAAAAAGGGAACCCATCTGTGGATGTTGGAGATCTGATCATTTCCCATGCATTCTCTGTTGCCTTAAAGAAAACTTAGAGCATGTTAATGATAGAATATGTTATCAGCCCCCAAATTATGAATCTATGGGGTCTGAAGCTGAAAATGAAATATATAGTAACTCCAAAACTTTATATAAATTGTCCTCTGAAAGCCAATGCTTATGGAAAAAATTGTAAGGTAACAAAATCTTTATGTGTCATGGTATATCTAGAACATCAATAAAATATTTTTAAAGGAAATAAAGATAATCCGATGGACCACATAATTTAGTTAATAGAGAGGTGCAATAAAAGAAACAAAAAATAACTATGTAACTGTAACTATGTCTAATGTATGCATAATTTGGTGGATTTCAACTTGAAACATATATAATAATGGAAAGAACTGGAGTTACTTGCAAACATATCTGTTATTGACAGATCGAAGAGATCAAGTCAACAGGTGGACTTGGAAAATAAAGCACCAAAATGCTAAGGTACAACTGACTGTAAAAGATGGCAGTTAATTATTGGACACCTTCAGAGGAAGGAAATAGAACCTGTCAAGTCAAATGATTGAATGGAAATAAGGTGGTTCAGTAAGGAATGAAAACAAAGGATGAAGTAATAATGACCAACATATAGAACCAATGTCTAAATGTTTATGTATGACAATGATACCATAATTTTTGTTTTTATAATACAGGGCATAACATATCGTGGGGGTTTGTGGGGTTTTACTGTGGCAGATTTTTGTCTAGGTTTTTTTGTCTGTTCTGGCAGACTATACATTTTATTGTAACATATCCATCATGTCTTTGGGATATTAAAAGCCAAAGAAAATTCTGTTTTGCTATCTAGGCCTCCAATTTAGGAAGTTACGCAGTAATCTCCAGCATTTGCAGATTATCCACGTGGAAAATGTTCACCATACTTGTAAACTGTATGTCTGTACTTCAATTTCTATTATCTTTAAAATCATCAGTTAAAAGACCTAATCTGGGGGCAGAAATAGTTTTAAGATTCTCCTAAGAAGCTGTGACCACTGTCATTCCTTAGATGGAGGGGGTATGAAAGTCTTTTGAATTGTGTTTAAATAGCTGTTCCTACTCTCCTCTCTACTACTTTGAACCTTTTCTTCCAAGGACAAAGCTCAGACTCGCATATCCTTCTCCATTCATGGTTTTTGAAAGGGGAACACTGAAACCAAGTATGTGAAAGACATTGTTAATACATTGGTGGGGGAAAAAATCCCAAACATAAAGAGGTAGAAATGTAGCTATTTTTCTGATGTGTTTCTGGCCAGAGTACAGGAGAAAGAGGCTCTTGAAGAGCATGCCTGCTCTCAGATCCCTGCTCTTTCCATCATGTTTCAGTGCTTCTGAAGTGCTCAGCTTTGCAAACATGACACCAACAAGTTACTGTGAGATAAGAAATTCCTGTAACCCTTCACTGCTGCTCACTGTATCTTCTGAGGTTATTCAAATACTTCTGTGACAGGAGATGCTTGAATGTCGAGGCTTATTCTGCAAATGAAACTTCGGTAACTCTGGGGTGAAATGCTTGGGAAACAGCTGCATTTTATACCCTGCTCCCATTCTTTGACAGCCCTGCAAGAAACCCAGCTATGGGTCAGGCATGCAGCTGCTCACATGTGCAGCACAGCAGAGCCACCCTAAACGTAGCCATGGGGGCTCCTGGGCCGTGGGGATGGAGAACGGGGCGTGCAAAGAGAAAGCCAGAGCCGGGTTTGACCAGCCAGGAGAGGCCGAGGGAAGGCGGGGGGGCGGCGGGGGGTGCCCGGCTGCTGTTTTCAAACACTTAAAGGGGGCTTCCAGGGAAGGCAGAGCCGGGCTCCTCTCAGCAAAAGCGTAAGAGAGGCCACGGGCGTGAGTCGCCGCAAGAGAAATCTCAGACGACGCCCTCCATCCTTGGCTGTCCGCTCAGGACTACGGGAAGCAGGTACGCAGCTGGCAGAGCCCGAGGCACTGACTATCCAAGAATGCTCAGCCTCACGGGTGGTACCCTCGGGGGCTCGGGATGCTGCCGGGATGGGCAGAGGTAGCCGGCTTGGCTGCCTTAGAAACGAGCTCCTCTGGGTGTCCATCCTTTAATTTAATTTTATTTTATTTTAATTGGGAGGTATTTGGTTTTGGGTGGGGTTTGTTTGTTTTAAGACATCTTTTTGCGCTTGAAACAGTTGTAGTGGGGTCAGTGAGGCTGAATAACGGGATGTGTGGTTTGCTGGGGGCTCACCCTGCCGTTCGATATGCTGCCCGAGCTGGCAGCCCAGGAGGGGCTTCCGAGCGGCTTTTTAAAGACCGCGATTTCAAGCGCTCCTCGGGACGAGTCCACAGTTCGGCAGCCCTGCACAGAGCGGGTATGCGGAGGAAAGGGAAATGCTTTCAGCTGAACGCAAAAAGTACGTGCCAGGAGGAAAGCTTCAGAAAGTGGGAGCTGGGCAGGGAGAAGGGAAGGGAGCATTTCTCCGCTTTGTTTTCTAAGGAATGGTTTCAATTAATTTTAAAAAAGACAGTTGTTTAGATGTAATGAATTTTCACTTTTTTTGTTGTGTTGTTTAGAGATTTTCTGGTTGGGAGCTTTTTTAGTATTATTGTTTTGGCGGAGGGGGGTGGTGGTGTATGTGTGTATGTGCATCTGACCCAGTACTCTCCGAAGGGAAATGCATTTTCTTCGTGCTGTTTAGATTTTTAGGATCAATTTAGGAGTTTTGACTGATAGGAAAACTGGTTATGCAGAGGAGGATGTACAGGTTGCTTATGATGGTGTTTGTTGCATCATCAAGATCTAATTGATTAAACTTCATTGTGACCTAGTCAATAATAGCAAGGGAATTTTGGTGAAAAAGAAAATATAAATGAAGTCCTAAAGCAGATTTCAGAGCTGTTATCCTTCCGTGGAGCTGATTAATGTAATGTGAAGTGACCTAAATGAAGTGCTGTAGAAAGATTTGTGAATTGTTCATACATTTTGCTAGGATTATTTGAACACATTCATAAAGAAAAGAGGATTTTCTTGTTTGTTACAAATTAGTTGTGATGATTTCAGGCAAAATACTGAGATAGGTCAGCAAACTAAATAGGAAGAATTTGTGTACTTCTGTCCTTATACAATCCCATCTCTGTATACCCTGACCTTATACCATTATAATAATTTATAAAGATTTTAGGATAGAAGACTTACTGTTGGATCTTTGATAACTTGCCTGGACTTAGTTTTACTAGTCAGCCCAGCCCTGGCATTCAGTCTACTGTTCTCTTTCTAGTCTGGAGAGTGGACAAGAAAAGCTTATTAGAGAAACTTCAGCTTGGGAGAGAAGCTGTGGATGTTGGAACAGGTCATTATCCTCGAATAAGTCGAAAAAAAGTTGGGCAATGTTTTTATAGAGTCCCTTTAAGTAATAAATAATTGGCAAGCGAACAGGAGATTGAGCATGTAACTCATAACTCCCAATTACTTAACAGTACTGAAAGTGTTCTTTCACAGCGAAAGGTCTTAATTTTTAGTTTATTTTGTCTTTTTAATCAAATCTTTATTGTTGTGGCTCTTTGCATTACTTTCATTGTTAAATTTTCTCCAAAGTTTCTGAAGAAATTCAAGTTTTTTTCTCTGTCCCTATACACTCACCATAATTTGACCTAGTTCACATTCTGTATCACATTCTCTTGCTATAAACTAAGCTATACAAAAACATGTGCATGTGCGAATAAGTAAGTTGATCAAGGGATTTATAGCTGAAATTTTGTTGACTTTGTTTGGCTGCCTTCAGAAGCTGCAAATTTTCACACCCCTCCTGACATCCTGTATTTCCAATGTGCTGAGGTGCCAATCTGCAGAGAGAGACGGTGGCTGCTGAGGATGGTCTGCTTAATCCAACAGCTAGTCCTTGATTAAGCTGAGTTGGAAGCAGAATTCATTGCACACACCAGACTGGGCCCAGAATAGAGGTGTGTGTCTGCATATTGTTGCAGGTGATTAAATCAGGCTGATAACACTCCTGAATCACCAGAGCATGATAAAGCAATATTATTAGATGAGATAATTCAGCCTTTGGTATCAAGGTACCCAGGAGATTTTCAAAGTTATGGAAACTTAACAAGAAACATAGAGTTGTAAGACACTGCAGCTGCATTACAAGTCAAGCTCTCTGAGCCCTGAAAAGTAGGAAATCTTAGTATACAGATAGGTGCAAGTGAATTGAAGGAGTTAATCAGAATGCAGCTGAGAGGCTGACTTGCACAAACTGACTGCACTCTACTAAAGCACTCAAGAACATGGCCTCTGGACACGTTTTATAAATTTTGTGATGAGGACAGTCAATCTAGGAGATATTGAAATAAAAAGTTATTGTTCAAACTTTACATGTAGCTTCAGTAGACACTGGGACTTCAGAGCATGCTTAGCAATTAGATAATGAAGCAGTCAGAAATGCTTGATACAGGTGGTAGTCACTAGCTCAGTGTGATGTAACACATGCAGAATGCATGGAACAGTTCAAGGATGCACACTCAGGCTGCTGTGCAGCCGGATCACTATGTACACCTCTGGGGAAGCCTGTTGCAGTGAGGTCTGAGCTTGGAGTTACTAGCTGTCCTGGTGAGAGCAGCCTAGGGAATGTTATCAGCAGCTTTGTCTGACAGCGTTTGCGAAGTTGGAACATACCCTAATTAAACAGTCGAAGAAATAGGGAGATGGACTTTTCCGATGCTTGCTGGGCAAATGGGCAGAGCACTGGGAGAGGCTGCTGAGTTTAATGGAGAATTCAAACCAGAGGAGTTCAGTGAAGGATGCAGACCAGAAGACTTGAATGCCAGGTAGGGATATATGCCTGATACCTCTGGAATGACTGCCATCAGCACAGCTGTGCTGCCAATGAAGTGACTGACTAGGTGAAACCAAGCTCTTGTGACTGGATGATGAAATGGTCAACATTTAAACAGCTCCAGCTAATCTAGAGATAATAGAGCAATAGGAGGGAGCATGCTGTCTTTGCGCCTTGTTAAGTTAGCAATGCCTGAAAAAGGACTTGATCTCGAGCAAGAAGGAAATTTATTTGGGTTTTAATTAAAAAAAAGGTAAAGTACTTCCACTGAACTTCCTGCAACCAGTAACTTTAATGCTTAATAAATTACTTGCTTTTAGTTGAGAAAGAAAAAATTTGTGTAGTTGCTTATGTACCTGATTTCTTTTGCTACGATTTCTATACTGAAACTTGTGCTAATATTCAGATTATGTAGTTGACTTTACTATGGTAGGGGAAGAGTGAGCACAGTTTAGAAACATGCAGTGTTGGGGTCACAGGACATTGCTATTGTGAAAGGCCCCTCACTCCACGACTCTGCAGAGACCCTTGTAACAAACCTGAGTATTAGCAAAAGAAGGTTAGCAGTGACTTCAAGAGCACCAGGGAGACCCTGGATTAATGCTGGTGCTTTGGAAAACTCTCTTGGCACTGCTGTAGGTAAGTGCCAATCAGTTAGTCCTCAAGCAGCCAAGGAGGGAAGGCAGTTTGTCTCAGGTGCTGGAGGACTGCAAGATCTGTAGTATTTGCTGTACCTCCTCCACAGCACAGGATGTTGTAGTCTGATGGTGTCCTTGATCACGCCTCGAGACCCTAAGTAATAGAATTATTTTGTATTCAGAATTAATGACTGTGAAGTTGCTTTGAAGTTTGTTATTAGCTCAACAATTAGTCTTTTCTTGTAAGAACACTGAAGCAATAAACTTGCTAAAGTTCGATGCAAGGTTGCAACTAATAGTAACTATTTTTATTCAGTGGACTCTTCCTTGTGGAGAAAAACTTGAGTGACACTTACCGCTATAGCTGTTGTGAGCAAATTGTTCCCTCCCCTGTTTTTTCATTAGAGCTGCTCTTCAATGTGATGCTTTTCTGGAGTTGGGTGGACAGAGAAAGGTCCAGTGAATTCAAATCTAGGATGACATGTATGAGAGTCCAGACACAGTGCTTTGGTTTTTGTTTGTTTTGTGAGATTCTCTTGCGCATGTTACCGTGCTGGACTTGCTTGTATGCTTTTTGAAATAACTACATCAGCCCTGTTTTCAGTGTGCTACACAGAGCGGTGGAGAGGGAAAGGATGAAGTTCCTTCAGTGCTGTATCAAAATTGTGTTAATGCTTCTCCAAGCCCCAGTAAAGGCACTTGCTTTTGTGTGAGATGTTGTTTCTTCTTCAAAGATGAACACTGCCATGAGATAACTGAGTTTTTTGAGAGATACAGAAGTTACTTTTACTATACACACCTATTCCTGCCAAATGTATTAATGCCTCCTTCATTAGTTTGGTGTTTTAGAAATCTAGGAGTCTTGATTGACGTAATTTCACTGTAATTATGCCTATATTGCAGTGGTTTATTAGTTTGCCACTATTGCTTCAGCCTTTGAAATGTCTGCAGTACACCAGTAGATTTCTAACCATAAATGGAGCTGCTGGTTTCACTTGTTCATTTGACATTGGTCTCTCTTTCTTCCTTTAACAATGTTAAATCCACAAGGAATTCGTATGTTCTTCACCCTCCCTGTGACTAGAAAAGCAATCATCTAATTCCTGGATGAGAGTTTGTTTTAAGTGTTATTGAGAATTAAGGGAAGTTATGCTAGTGCCAAACGGTTTAATTTGGCAATAAAGTCTTGCCTTTTCCTGCAGAGATGGGTGAACTTGAATATATTTCACCCAATAATTTCTCTTCACAGTCATCTCCATTATCATCATTACCTGTGGTGGCTACATGCTTTATTCTGAACTGAGTACTTAAGAATAGCTAGTAGGAATCTGTGAGATTAAAATGCATTAGGCCATTGGACTAAACATTTNCGCGGTCTCCACAGGCACGACAGCGCAGGACTGCGGACAGTCCCGTCAGGGAGTAGCAGGGGAGGAACGGTTTTATCCTTTCCAACCTACAACAACATTGTATCAGTGATCCACTTAAATGCTCTAAATTAATGATAAAATATTTCAAAGCCAGATTTTCATGATATTTAGGCACCCAATAGGGCAGATAAACACTAGGGAGTATTTCCAACACCACAGGAGAAGAATAGATGTTTTGTCACCAGTGCCATCAAGAAGTGTGAAGTCCCTGAAACTTCAGGAAATTGTTCTTTGCATACGGGATTTAAAGTCACAGTAAGAAAGAGAGTTACAAATGAAGTGGAGTACTTAACTGCAGCCTTCCTATCCAAGAACTATGGTCTCTGTAGAGATTATCAATTGAAATTAGTCTACACTATTTGGGTGAAAAACACACATTTAAGTTCACTTGGCTCTGGATGGCCCCAGTTCCTTGTGGAAGTAAAAAAAAGTAGATAGGCAGATTTTCAACTATTTACCAAGACAGAATACCTGTCCTCAAGTAACTAAAAGACTATTTAATTTCATTTATGGCTTAAACCCTTATTTATTTTTTTTTTTTACTGTATCATATGGAGTTTTTATTGCTGGCATTATGAAATATCTGAGGTTGGAAGGGTGATTGTCAAGTCCCACCACCTGTTCCAAGCAGGGCTAACCTCAACATTTTGAAATTCTCTATGGATGAAGATTGTGCAGCCCTTCTGTGTTCCTGTT
>VYZS01049908.1:1906-14187 GCA_013400695.1 Neodrepanis coruscans
AGGTCAGACAACAATGAAACTGGAATTCAGCAGGTTCCAAGGCAGTTGAAGGAAGGAGCATTGGGCTGAACTGTAGAGCATCACATGGGAGGATAAGAAAGGCAAATAAAATACCTGCCAGGTTTGTTACAGCCAGGCTTTACTTTTAGTCTAACAATCAGCCTTGCCCAAAAATGGTAAAAGCACTGAAATATTGAATTAGATCAAGGAGAATGAAACATTTACAGAATGAAAGAAAAACTGGAGAAAGAGTATTAAAAATCTTACTTTATTAAAATCATTTGATCTTTGGCACACTTGAAGTTGATTAAGCATCACTTCACCTAAGTTGTTTTCCTGGAGCACTGGGAGGAATCACAGGCTCAATACAATTTGGCTGATCTTGAGTGAGTGTGATTTCATCCAACATTTCCTCCCCTCCTCATGTCTGGCTTTTATCAAGGTGGTGTCTGACCTCCACCTTGCCAGGGGAGCACTGGGACTGAGAATTCATCAAATCTCTCTGAAAAATATCTGCTGCTTTTGTCAATAAATTGCTTCTTGATGCCCTGCTGAATTTTTCAGCGACCTCTTGTTCCTTTTGTCCCTGAAAAAAATTCAAGTTCTTTAAACTTTTTCTGCAGTCTTTCCTCCCTTCAGTGTTGCTTTTCAGCCTTCTCCAACATTGTGTTAAGTCTTGCTCTTCTGATCCTTTTTGTAATTACATCTGATGCCTCCACTCACCCAAATCTTTCCAAAAATGTTTTAGGAGATGGAATCTGAAGGATTGCCCAGCAGAGACACATCACTTTCCAGTGAATAAAGTCTGAAGAAGCAGCAAAGCTGTAACAGGCCATATTTTTCCCTCCTGATTGCATATGTAATCAAATATTCATTCTCACTTTCTGTTTAATGATGATGACTCCAAAGAATTCAAAGAGCTATTTTGGTTGTAATGTTTTCTAATTTATTCCCTTAGGAGGTGGAAAGACTTGAACTAGTTGTTCTATCACAGCTTCATCACTATTTTGAGGTAGATAATACACAACTTCAGATGTTCCCTGCAATTAATATTGCCTTTTCATTTTTTTGCCACTAATATAATTTCCCCACAACCTAGTTAAGTGTGATAGCTTGCTTTTATTCTGTCACTGATGAATTATTGAGCAAATCAGTACAACAGGCCAATATAACTTGTCTTTTCCATAACATTAGAACTTACTGCTGATTTAATTCCAAAGTATTTGGATTTACTTGTTATGAGTTAAAGTCCTTTCCAGGTCCAGGAATGCTGGGATCAACGCATCCAATAAGACAGACTGCTACTGCACAAGGGCTGTTGACTTTGCTTACATGCTTTTAAAGTTGCCACTTGCTTTTTCTCCATCTTGCCTTTCAATACAGGAAGCCTGTGTTGGGTTGCTACTCTAACACTTATCTAGCCCAAGCTGAAAGTCTGAACAAGCAAATGACAGACATGATCTTGCTTTCTTCACTGCACAAATGATAACAACAAAGCCTGCCATGTTTACAGAAAACAAGCTTACATTTATCTCTGATAATCTGTCATAAAGTAAAAAACAAACATCTTCCTCCTCAAAACCCATGTAATTACTCTGCTAGCTAAGACAGTTTGTCTCTTCTATCTTACTGTCTTTGTGACGTCAGCTTTTTGCCAGGTAACAATCCTTTCAATTTACTAAATATTAACAGATATAAAAAAGCTCAGAAGTTCAGGACAGCTTCTTGGGGATCCACCTGTACCAGAAGGGCAGGTAAGGGGGATGGAGCAGCCATCGTTGAAAGCATATACAGCCTGTAGGCCCTTGAATTTCTGAGAACACAGAGCATGCTCTAGGTTTAATTCTGTTTACTGTTTTGTAACAACTCCTGTTAAGGTGAGATAAGTAGGAATTTGGACATTGGTTACTTTTAACCTATGTTCTAACCTTCTAATCTGAGACAATCTCAAGATCTGTCACTTTCATGTGTAGTAGAAGACCTACAAAGAAGACGGGAGCAGCCACTGCTTGTGGTGAATGCTGACAGAAACCCTTCTGCTGGTGATATAAAGAAGCAACACAAACATGCTCACTAAGACCGTACCAGTCAACCTCCCTGGGCTTGTTGGACCTCATTGACATCTTCCTGGGTGTGGTTAGGTAGAAAGAAGCTTAGACCTGCATTTTCTACTGATTTGTCATGAACTCAACATTCACCAAGAGGCTTAGTCATAAAATCCAGCTGAAAACTCCTAAAAAGCAAATCTGAAGATATTCACTCACATAAAATAGTAATAAATATTTCAGACTAGCAGGAGTTGAGGAGTAACTAGGAGTAACTAGGAGTAACACTGGTGCAGTGCAACTCTGGGATGTTGTTGTGGCAGGACATCCCTCTCTGGAATGTGACCAAGACAATGCCCTATTTACAAATGTAACAGGTCAGGCCAGGCAAAGTTGAAACCAGTCTGGCTTCAACCCTAAATTAACATCCCGATGATGAGGCTACCACTGAGACTCAGATGATTGTCAGTCAATTGCTTTGTAATGACAAGAACAAGATGAACGTGTCTTTACAACCAACCTGTGTAAACAGCTATTTGATGGTTGTTGGTGAGGAAGGAAATGATGGTTTATAGATAAGGAAATGACTATTTGTGGGTAAAGAATAAAAATAGCTTTTTTGACTAAAAATATTTAAGATTAACTTATGAAAGAATAGTGAGAAAAGGAAAATCTGTTTAAAATAGCTGTTTTGACTAAAAGAAAATAAATATTAACTTGTAGAAGAATAGTGAGAAATGGAAAAGCTGTTTAAAAATGAAATAGCAGTTTTGAGTAGAAGATTTAATATTAACTTTTTGAAGAATAGTGAGAAAAAGAAATAGCTGCTTCAGAATAGCGAGAAAGAAATGACTTTTTGTATGTAACAGGTGTTTTGGGGAATTCTGTACCTTCTGAGTACTTCAACCAATGAGGAAAGGAAGATGGCAATATTTGGCCAGAAAAAAATAGGCCCTCTCACTTCTGGTGATGGGTACTTCTGTACCAAGGCACTGTCCAGCTCCCGCAGTCTAACATGAGAGCTCTACACAGAGACAGCCTTGGTCTCCAACACAGCCAGAACATTATTTTTATGTAGCTTTTTCTCTGTAATTATCAAAATGTCAACTCAAAATTGCATGTCTGAATTTCAATTCATTTTTAGTTCTGTGGAAGATGATTGTGGCTTTTTAAAAGTTCACTTGTTATCGAAGCAGCCTAGAAAGAGCAAATGTGATTAAAAATCTCCAGGAACATTGTGGTTGATTAGAAGTTTAATCACCAGCAGCAAGTGAAGGCAAGTGCATGTAACACTTTCACTGCCATCAGAAAAATAACTCAGCTACTCACAGCACATAGAGCTGGCCCCAGATATGATAATGGCTGTATTTCTACGAGTAACGTACTATGGCTGTAACCATATGGAGATTTCACCAGCTGCACAGAAATACACCATAAATCACAAGAAAGGAGTATGTCTAACTTCTAACATTTATTTATATATTTCCACTGAATTCCTCACCAGGTATTTATGCTCAAACCCAAGATTTCAACTTGCATAGGAACTGTCTGCCATAGCTGATGCTGCTCCAGACAGGAGTTTGCAACCAGCCAGCAACAGACTTACATCTTACAAGAGCATTATTTACATCTCTAGTTACTCTTTTGTGATGAAGATTGATAGGTGACTGCATGGGCCTCAGAATGATTATTGTTTTCAAGCTCCATGTGCAGTACATCAAGGAAGCAGAGGGACATCAAAATCATGTAAGATTGTATCATCTAACCATTATAAAACACAGGTTTCATTTCTCCGTCTCCCCTGATTTTTTTTGTGAGCTTGCAGAACATGAGCACTGACTTGATATATCAGTTAGTGCTTTCTTCAGAAAGGGGCATTTTCAGACACAGCTCCCAGAATTACTGTGGCTTTTTCACAGATGTAACACACAGAAACAGAATATTTAAACTGCAATGGGACATCCAGTAACAGCATTTCTACCTCCAAGCTTTCTCCTCCTTCCTCAGTATGCGACATGTGATAACCTTCCTTCAGAAAGACTCTCTCTTTTCTTAAAATGAATCATTTTTAGTAAATACTCCACTCATTTTTCTAATGATTATTGATGTCTTAAATTTGTCTCTCTTCACTGTTTCAATGCCTTTGAGTTCTGTATCATCTGCAAATTTCATTCATGTCCTGTTTAACACATTTTCCCAATCAGCAATGAACTTGAACCAACCCCCACAACTGATTCTTGCAGTTCTCCACATTGACTTCCATTTGCATCAAATTTTTCAGCCAGCCAGCCATACCGTCATGGTCCTATTTTACATTAACTGTGACTTTTTTAATGGCAATCTGCATGAGGAAATATCAGCTGAGTTAGTGCAATACAAATATATCACATTAGGTGCATTCTCTTAGTCCACTGAAGCAGTTACAGCAATAATCTGCGAAAGTAAATTGGTCAAGATTATAATAGATGAAAAATTGAGACAGAGCACTGGAGAGCCACTAAAGCAGGTGTCTGAAGAGAGGAAATACTTTAAAAATGCTGAGCAACCTAGCTAAATTACTTCAGCAGCAATTGCATAATCAGCCATGTTAGACTAATTATTGTTCAGAATTAAGGAATAAGAGGGAGACAAATATTGCTAGTTAGATCCCTATGTAGAGACTCAAGGTAGATCTGGGAGAACTGCTCTTCTGGTTCAAGCAGCTTGAGCAGAGGCTACTGAACAGGCTTTGGTGGTGGAAAGCCCAGAGCTAATAACCTTCAGATTCATTACTTCTAGGTTTCAAATTATGTTTCTTGTCTCTTAGTAATTCCCAGTAATTCTGTTCTCTGGTTCCCTTTCAATATAAATACACCCATATACATTACATATATATATAAAATATTGCACAAGAAACGGGTAAAAAAGTTTCCCTTTCTACTATTGTTGTCTCATATTCAAAATTTAAAGTCCAAACTGTCCTTCAAACCATGACATTTTATTGGCACCCAACGTGTGGCGTGAGAGACACAAACAGAAAGAGAACACTACCTGAGGTAAAGATGCCACCTATAGATGGGCAAGAGACCAAGAGGTGGATTTAACCATAGACATTATTTCCCAGGTGATCTGTGAATGTGTGCTGCCATTAAACAGGAAAAGAGGGATAAGCCCTTGTGGTATGGTGGGAGGTGGACTAACTACAAGTATGGAGAAGCCTGGCAGATTGATTGTATCACCAGACCAGTCAGGGTAAAAACTGTGTACTTACCATGCTGGAGGCAACCGCTGGATTGCTGGAAACATACCCTGTGCCTCATGCCACCACCTAGAATACCATCCTGGGCTTCCAGAAACAGGTCTTGTTGGCAGCATGGCACTCCATGCCAAATTGAGTCTGTTTCAAAAATAACCCAGTTACCACCTGGGCCAGGGAGCATGGAATCAAAAGGATATTACCATGCACCAGCTGCTGGAAAGGTTGAGAGGTGCAATGGATTGCTGAAAACCACCTTGAAAGCATTGGGTGGGGAGACACTTAAAAACTGGGACCAACACCCAGCTGAGACCACTTGGCTAGTTAACAACAGAGGTTCTGTCAATCAAGCTGGTTCCACCCAATCAAAGCCTCTTCATATCACAGACGATGACAGTCTTGGTAACACACTGGCATGTTAAGGAAAGCCATACAGATCAACACTACCTCCAGCAAGGATAAGCACATATGTGGGATTGCTTTTGCTCAAGGACCGGACAACACATGGTGGGTAATGCAAAAGGATGGAGAAATACGCTGTGTACCTTAGGGAAACCCAACCCTTACCTACACCTCACATAATATGCACTTTATGCTCAGCCCACTGTGTATATATGTATGTATATAGTTGAACAGTTCAACTTTTTTTTTTTTTTTTTAGTAATGGTTATGGGTAAAAGGAAAAAGTTTTAGGCCTGGCTAATGTCATGTGATGTGTTGAAAACTTTTGCCTTTTTTTCACGGTGAATTGGGAGAGCGGGGGGTGGTCCAGGGCCGCAGACTGTGAGCGACAGAGGTGTGGAGACAGCGGCAGCACTGGGGCTCAGCGGCCAGTGCTGGGCACAGACTGCGGTGCTCTGGGGAGTTCCTGGAGCCCTGGGCAGGGGGACCTCCCCTCTCCTTGCTGCGGGCCAGGCTGAGCCCACTGTGGTGGTGGCAGATGGAGGGGACTCTTTGCCACGGCACCACACGATAACAGGGCATGCTGCTGAGCCAGTGAGAGTCTTTTTGGTACATAGAACTGACAGAGACCTGGGGTAGGGACAGAGGACAACTTAAAACGGCATGTACGTGGGAACTGTTGCCTCTTAGGACATCAGCAGCACTTTGGGGATGGCAGCTTGTTTGTCCTCCAGCAGGAAAACCACATTCTGGATCTTGGAGGAGCCGCAGTGAGCACATATCACCATTCCAGCTGCAGTCTTCAATTCCCTCCTTCTCAGAACAACAGCCCGGTTTGGGGGCTGTCTCACTGGTTTTGCTCCTTTAAGTGACTGCCCCATCCGCTCCTGTGGTGCCCCCCAGTGGCCGCGAAAGGATAACTTTACCTGCATCACCTTTGAGGAGCACTCCAGCATCCTCCTGCCCTGCAGACATCACTGCATCTCAGAACAGGTGGGAGGGAAAAGGGGTGTTTTTCTTTTGTTTGTTTCAAATTGTGTTTCTTGTCTCTTAGTAATTCTGTTCTCTGGTTCCCTTTCAATAAAAATACATCCATACTTTTTTTATATATATATATATATATATTTAAATATTACACAGGTGAAAAACTGTCCTTCAAACCAAAACACAATCTTTATTTGGGTGCAACAGTACAACAGGTAGGGATACACCCAGGGAGCAGAGCCAGTTTAGGCATGGCCCAGCACAAACGCAACAGAGGTCTGAAATTCAGCTGCCTTTGCACACCCTGGGCAAAAGCACAATTTATGCTCTCAATACACAGCCACAGATCTCTTGCCTGAGCTGCACTGTTGGCAAGGCACAGCACAGAGGTAATGGCCAGCAGCAGTGTCCTCCAGGGAGCTCCCATGGTCTTGTTTAACAGTTGTGGCTTCACCTATGCTCGTGATGCTGAAGTTGATTTCCAAGAATTGCACCATGACTGAAAGTCTTAAGGAACTTATGATTGAGTATCCGTGTTTCAGAAACATCCTAAAGTATTTAACAGAAAATTTAAAAAACATGGGAATTCCCAGAATATGAAGTAAATAATCAAAGCAGCTCCAAGCTGCTTGTGAGTCTCCAAGCTCAAAAACACTGCAAAGGGAAACTGACTTCTGCCACGTACAGAAACCTATATTAACCTTGAACTCCTTCAATTTTTCATTGCCCCATTGTGCAACAAACACTTAATAAAAGTTGTTTTACAATTCCCTGCTTATTTTCAGCATTTAAAAAAATATATATATCTTGCACTTTGGGAAAATGCTACAGGCCCTGAATATCAACCATCAAACAACATCCAAGGATAAGCAGTGTTCGGACTGTCAAGATACACTAACAAATACTTTTGCATCAGTTCCCATGGAAGTTTGACTTGGATTTTGAAATACATCACTATACATCCGGCATTATTATTAGCAAAGTCCTAAGTCCCACCAGAATTCAGGGAAGACTTACAGCCAGTTGCTTTTACTAATCAATTATGACCCAACTTGGATGCAATCCAGAGTTATAATATTTATTACTGACATATGCTTAGTTGATTTTTTTCCTATCATTTCTGCCTAATTTATAAAGATTCTAAGAGGAATATTAAATATGAGTCATTAAATTTATTTTGACTTGACTAGGTTATCTTAATTAAGAATTCTATTTGGATTAATACAAGGAAATCTCTTGACATATATTGCCTTGCAGCTCTGAAAAGTTTATGGGGAATGACTGGATGTAAGAAGGCTTCTCTTTAAAGTGCAGTATTTGGGTAAAGACAGCTTGAACAGTGACTGTTGGTCAAACTTCAAATTTCACTGTTTGGGCATAGAGTCAAATCACAAGGCTCAGTTATCTAATGTACCGAGAGCTCAAGTGTCCACAAAACAACAGCATTGCCATGGTGCTGCCAGCCCAGCAGCACCTTTTTCTCTCGCATGTGCAGCACACAGCTTTGGCCATTTGAGGAAAGAGGGGTGGTTTCCCCTTGTATGACACTTTTGGCAGGATTTCTCAGGAAAGACCCCAGGCAACATTACTGCTGTCCTTGCTGTGGACACCCTTTGTCTTCCTATTCTTTTCTCCCACAAACATTTTCAGCAGACACCTGTTTAAAGAAGCCACTCTCCTCCTAACCCACCAGCTATGAATGGGCCGCAGCCCCCTGCACCTCCTCTTGTCTCATGAGCCTTGTGTCAGAAGAACGAATGGGTTTTCATGGCTACTCTGAAAATAAGTAAGCCAAAATGCTCTCATTGGGAGAAGGAAGCAAATTTTGCATAGCTAGTCCTTCCACAAAAAGCCGTACATCTCTGACCAGTAGCTCAGATACTGGCAGCACATTCATAACTGCCCATGAAAAAACTCAGAGACTACTGGCATCTAGGGATATTAAAAGCAAAGACAATTTTTTTCCCAAAAGAATAATTTAAAAATACTGTTGAAAACTTTATGATATTTTAAATCAAGAATGAAAAATGCCCTCTGGGCCAGTGAGCATTTTTGTCTGAAACGAGCCCCAGCAGAGAAGCTCCTCTGAAATTCTTCATGATTTATTAACTGCATATAGAATACAAATGCTTCAGAAGTCTTTTTCTAAACTCACCTAATGATACAAATTTTTCCCAGTATGATATATTAAAGATCTCTTACTGTACGGTGAACACTAATCTCTGTTGCTAGGCTCTAAGCATCTCACTCCTTTCTCCTCTCAAGTCATGTAGAATCTTTTAGCCAAAGTTATAATAGATGTGCTACTTTTCGACTTTTTTTATTTTTCTTCTTATCCTCACACTCCAACCGTTTGTCATGCACCTCTGTGAGTGACTTGCAGGATCTCACTGAAACACCATCTGTTCTTTTTGTAAAGTTGCTTTTTCCATCTAAGTTGCTTTTTCCCTGATTTCTGTTTCTTTTTCTAGTCACTTACATTTTGATTTCCCCCATCTAAATCTCTCCCCCAAACCTCTGTGTGTTCTTCCTCTGTGCTGTGTTCTTCCTCTTTTTTCATTGCACTCACGTCTGTTGCTGACATCAAAGTATGGATTTTTCTCCCTAACTAGGTTTTTAAATTGTTTTTCTTTCTTCACAGAGAGATGTGATTTCTGTCTCCCAAACTTCAGGCTTTCTAAGCAGGAAGATATTTCTTACAGAGTCACAGAACCTTGATATATTTTGTTCCTCGCTTTGATCAGAATCTAGTACTTTGTTTTCATCTGTGCATCTCAGCTACAAGCCCTAACCCTGTTCCTTGCTTTAAATCCTGCCAGCAGGTTCCTGCTGGTGGGCAAGCCAGAAGTGTTTGAAATGCCTGCAGGAATTCAGTGGGAATCTACACTACAAAGGACCACAGCAGGGTCCCTGCTAGCTACCACTCGCAGGGTTGTTCTGCTACCAGAGCCTCAATTGGTGAGCTACTGTTTTAGATTTAGTGGCTTCACTTGGAAGCAATTTAGTCCAAAGTCTCTCATGTGTCTCCAAATTGAGGATCTTTTTGGTTCTCTCTCTTTTTTTTTCTGAGAACTGGAATCACAGTTAGCTATGAGTTAAGTACTTATTAACCTTGCAGGAATCTTGCTAAACTAAATCAGGTAAATGAAGCCAGTAAGAAAATTATTCTTTCTGATGCTCATATTAAATTTTATAGATAAAATTAATCATCAAAGGCATCAATTATGGATTTTAAGAGAGTATTGAAATAACTCAGATATTACTTCGGCTTGAAAAGGGTCCAGCAGTAATAATTGACCTGATGAGATGGCATTGGCAGAAGCAATGAACTAACACATTCTGGTCTTCCATCCTTACCTGCTCAGCTGGTTCTCTCACCGTAGTAAGCTCTATGCCACACTCAGTCTAACAATGTTCCTGTCTGCCTCCTTACACTCCCAGGTTTGGGAAGAGTCTGGAAGAGGATGTGCTCCCTGCAGGGACTGAGGCAAGGCTGACTGTGTCCCAGTTCTCCTCCTTGCCTGTTTTAAATGTGAGTAACCTCACATTTAGTGGGTGGCTTTTCTCAGCCACCCACCACCTTGCCTAGCTGCTATGTTTCTTCATAGGTGCTAGACAATTGCCGTGATAACTTTGGCTAACATTTTCTGCACCCACCAGCAAATCCCACTGGGTTGAAATCATCCATCTTCATCACATACATACTCCCCAGCCTGTGCTTCCATCACTTCCTCTCTCCCTCCTCTCTTCAGTAGTACAAAAAGGAGGCAAAACAGGCATTTGGAACTACAGTAATTCCAGTATCATCCACTGCTGGATGTCTCTGCAAGCCATCAGCACATACAGGTTTCTGAACATGGTTTGCAGAAAGCCTAGCCTGGTTGGTAGGGAGACCTGCACCACAGCAGCCTCCCACAGAGCACACTCTCTCTTCTGACTGGCGTCAGGGACCTCTGTGGGCTCAGCTCTGTCTTCTGACTGAAATTCTGTGCAGTGCCGGAGATGAACTTTCTTCTTCATTATAACACATTTCTTTCTGCAGTACAACTATCACAGCCCCTTAATGGTACTAATCAGCATTAAACTCAATTAACTTCCTCAATAATGCAGCCACTTTCTCTTTATTAACCTAACAGTGGATTATATATATTAATAATATTAAGGGTCACTTGGTATAAACCTATTCACACGGTCAGGTGTGCCCACAGTTAGAGCACCGTGCTCCCTGAGCATGTCAGGTGAGCTGAACTCCCAATCACAATTATTATGGCCCCAGTGCACCCAAAACACAGGGAATACACTTGCCTCATGGTACCGTTAAGTTTATTGGTTACTAGAGGGCAACTTCTAAAACAACTCAACACACCTTTCCAGTTCCTTTCTTGCTCTGCTATCCCAAGTCAAAGGTTTCTTACATGTTAATTAAAATGGTGATCTTTAATTGCACAGGTAGAACATCTTCTGTGTCTGTGTAACAGTTTTTTCACTGCAGCTGAAAGATGCTGGCAGTCTCAAGTTGTTTACAAGACATCAGTCTTTTCACACTGCTCTAAGGATAAAAACATTGAGCCCAGAGCACACATAAAATTCAACAGCCACTGAAAAAGGGTACCAGAAAACCTTCAGAAAGCACCAAGAAGCACAGATGCTTTTGAAAAGCACACACCCCACTGCTGGCTGAAATCTAGTGTATGAAGCAGAGGTTTAGAAAGTTTTCAATATTTCTTGCCAAAAGTCACTACGTAGTTGAAAATCAAAATATTAACTTGGGAAAATTCTTTTCCCTAAGCCAAGCTCGAGGCACATGAATCAAGTACAAAGAGCTGTCTCATGGTTTAGGCTAGTGGTGGAAGGGCAGCTGAACATGTTTTTCTTCTATCTGGTTTTACTTTTTGCTAATTAAACACTTCAGACATATACAGATATGTCACTCGGCTCCTCCTACAAAGCAGATTCTGTGTGTCTCTGGGACATTTGTATGATTATTCCTGTGCAGCATTCTCAAATCTTAGTTTCCAGATTACTTTTTCCATTTCTAACAAAGACTTTTAGTCTCCCCAGAAATAAAAAATTTCTGTGGAAACACGCACTCCTGAGATACACATGACTTTGCTTCTAAGCTGGTACATAAGAGCTGCCATAGCCCTTCAAGACAGCACAGAATTGTTAGTTTGGTCATTATTGGCTCTTTTCTCCTTCCTATCATTTATGTTGCTAATGAATTTGTACTAATTACATAACTGGGTCAGTCTTCCACACACATTAAACTTTATAGCTACTAAAAGAAGAGCTAGGAGACCTTTTTATAAACATTTTCTCTAGCTTGTGATATTGGCATGCTTGTTACACAGGGCAGATTAGCTGCCTCCATTTTCTTTTAAAGCCATGCAAGGCCAGAACCATGCCATGCCATCAGAATATGATGATGGAATTCCCCTCTCCTGTATTCTGTTCAAAGGGGCTGTCTGTGGAGAGTTGGCTAGCAGAAAGAGGACATGGGAGTACCTTAGAATTGATAGAAGTGATTACCTCGCAACCTCAGCCCATAGCCCCCTCCCTCTCTCTCGGGCTTGCAGCAAGGCCCCCCTTCCTCTCTCTCTCAGGCTTGCAGCAAG
>VYZS01049929.1:365-15905 GCA_013400695.1 Neodrepanis coruscans
CTAACAAAGTAATAGAGCCTAAATAACAGTGTTTTTCTCTTCTAAAAAATCTGATAATTAACTTTTTCCTTCTTGAATGAATTAAAACTTTAAGTACTCCCCTTATGCAAGTTCCTCATGAAGTTTCGGATTTTCCCTCCTCATTAAGACTCATGCAAACACTGAAGACAAAGCCTAAGCAAGACTTGAGAGCTGTTTTAATTTATGTTAGTTTTAACACCAGCACCCTCAAGACATTCAGGTGAAAACACCACCTTATTCCCCTTGACTCCTCCCAGAGACGAGACTGGGTCCAAAAGATTTTCCACAAAAAGACAGATTCGATGAGCGATGGCCACAAGCCGCTCTGTGAGAAGCACATGCACACGGCGCTGTGAGGATGAGATGCCATGCAGAGATACCTGAGCTGGCCTGGAAGTCCCTGAGAAGCAAAGTGTGTGTTAACTCACGTGGAGTACTGCACTAACACACTCCTCCTGTGCTCCCACAAGCCTGGGGCTTGTCTACTCATCCTGCTCTGCTTGACTGGGCTGAAGATGTTACTGCCTCCAACTACTGATTTTTCTCTTCCAGCCTCCCAGCTGACCTCTCTGCACACATGCTCCTTCAGGCACTTCAGTCAAAGCCAGCTGGGTTAACTTAAACATCTGGACAGCAGTTCTTTGCTAACCAAATAATTTTGACTGAGACAAGCTTGGAATCAGTCATCTGGGCAATCTGGAGAAGGGAAAAGTCCTAGAAAGAGGGCATAACTAGAAGATGGCTGAACATAGCCCTGGGTGTCTCTGCACTCTTTTCTTGGGTCTAAGCACCATTTAAGATTTAAATATCAGATTTTGATCTGACATTCAGCTGAGTCTAAGAACAGCACAGCATACCTCTCCAATAAAACTAATGGAACTGTTGGCTCAACCCACCACCAAACTTTGAAAAGCTGAAACCAGAACAGAGAGAGACCAACACACGTTTACCAGTGTCCCTAGAAACGCTGATGCTCATGCAGGCAAAAATCAGGTCCCATTCATCAAAAATCTTGTTCTCTTAACAGGTATCTTCTAGCAAATATTAGGACTAAGCCCTCAGATCACCAGTTTAACTCCACGGACTGGAATAGCCCTTCTGTAAATGACATGAGCTAAACAGGGCTGCTGCTGGTCTTGTCCAGTAAATTATGATGTGGTGTTACAGCATACCTTCAGCACACTTTCAGATTGATGAGGAAGGTCTTGTTAAACCCTAAAGTGACAGCTGTGTGTCAACATGGCTGCTGCNTGGGTGTCTCTGCACTCTTTTCTTGGGTCTAAGCACCATTTAAGATTTAAATATCAGATTTTGATCTGACATTCAGCTGAGTCTAAGAACAGCACAGCATACCTCTCCAATAAAACTAATGGAACTGTTGGCTCAACCCACCACCAAACTTTGAAAAGCTGAAACCAGAACAGAGAGAGACCAACACACGTTTACCAGTGTCCCTAGAAACCCTGATGCTCATGCAGGCAAAAATCAGGTCCCATTCATCAAAAATCTTGTTCTCTTAACAGGTATCTTCTAGCAAATATTAGGACTAAGCCCTCAGATCACCAGTTTAACTCCACGGACTGGAATAGCCCTTCTGTAAATGACATGAGCTAAACAGGGCTGCTGCTGGTCTTGTCCAGTAAATTATGATGTGGTGTTACAGCATACCTTCAGCACACTTTCAGATTGATGAGGAAGGTCTTGTTAAACCCTAAAGTGACAGCTGTGTGTCAACATGGCTGCTGCTACAGAGCTGCAATTACAATTTGGGTAATCAGCAGTTACCCACAAGCCTCAAAGTATCTACACCTCTCACTGCAGCTGTTTGGTTTCTAATGAAAAAATGCAAACAGTGTGACCAGAAAAAAAAAAGAGAAAGTGAAAAAATGGCAATGATGCTTTACAGTTTATTTCTAGCTTACAATATTCCATGTGAATTAACATTTATTTTGTCAATTTTTACTATTCAGTTACACCAAATAGTATATTATGTAAAGCTCATTAATCTTAAAAAAACACAGTCCATCTCTAGGATTGTCGAATTGTCTTAACAAGCAGTTAACATCTGAAATAAATTAGAAATAAAATTCCATTTTCAGCAGCAGAAAGACAACTTCAGCATTGTCAAATAATCAAAGTACATCTACAGCAATTAAAATAATAGGCTAAAAATCATAAATTTTCTCATTTGACATAGCTGCAGAGTGAAATTATGACACATACTGTCAGCTTTATAAGCCAATAGCTACATCAGGCAGATTTCTGCCAAGATGCCGAATTTGCAGAGGAAGCTGATAAAAACAGTAACTAGAATTTAGGTCAAGCTGTTGGCAAGTTCTTCAGCCATATTTACATTGACTTTAAAACATCAGCAGGGAGACAGTTGTCTTTCTTCACTGAAAGAAGTCATTGCTTTGGCCAACTCTTTGTAAATGCTCACCTTGAAAATTTGCTGGGCCCCTCCCCATCTTCATCATCGAAGTCCATTCTGCAAAAGCAAGATTTCCAAATGAGTGATCAAGATGTTGGCAGTGGGGGACATGAACACTCAAGCCAGCAGTTCTCAAAAGGTGTTAATGACTATAGATTTCAGTCTTGCTCAGATTGCCCAGCCACAGAAGTAGCTCATTAACTGATTTATGTCCCAGACCTTCTCAAACCATTGAAGGAGGGAGCTCTTCTTTGGGCCAAATCCCAGCCCTGCAGTTCAGCTCCTCCAGGGAGCCACAAACAGCAGGAACCTCTTTCTTCACTTCTTACACAGAAAGACCAGGAAGATTAACTTCCTAAATTAGACTCTAAATTAGTTTCCTTTGTTAGGCAGTGTCATTATCTCCTTTCCATTGATACTAAGCCACTACAATGTTACAAAACAGCGTAATTTCCAAAGCATTTCATACAGTTTTATACTTTAAAAAGAGCTGGACAAATACATATAGCCCAATTACAAGGTGGAGACTCTGCCATTAATTTAGACTAAGAACCAAGTAGATACAAAATTATCTTATACGATTTTTATATTACTGTATTTATTTTAATGAGAAAATACATTAGTATGATATACAGACCTTGATCAGTCACTTGAATTTGTGTAGATAGAAAATCATAGTTTTATTCTGCAAACAATGTTGTCAGATTTCTTTAACACTGAGTTATCTAACTTCAGTGTAATAAAACTTCATACAAGTACAGATTTCATGTCTCTAACACTATTCATATTAACAACAGATAGAAGTCCTATTAAAGGCAAAACCCCTGCAAAATGGACACTGATACTTATCTCAGTATTAAAATAATTCCTACCAATTACAGATTGAGATTTGTATGTTTAGAGTGTGAGAACAATGATGTAAAAACACTCTAAAACTACAACAGCATAGAGAAGTACAAGTGCTAGTTGAGCAGTATTGCTTCGCTTCCCAATTCTGATAACCAAGACTGTTGGCCCACAAAAGATGTGTCTGAGTCATAGCAACCTCCATACAACTGGGACAAGGGCAGCAAATGAGCACAGGAACTGGACATGGTATTAGAAAAGTCACAATAATACTTTCCAGATGGTAATAGTGATTATTCATTTCTGGAGGAAACAGAGGGAAAACCATTTTCCCCAAAGACTCTCAAGAAAAGCTGTGTATTTAACTTGCTTAACTTTGGTGCAGTCATCATTTTTGTTACAAATTACATCTCTGCTCACCTAATTACCACCAAATCCGGCTCCAAAGCCCGTGACCCCTCAGCTGCCTTGTGCAGAACACCACTGACCTCCAGTGGCCACTGCCCTCACCTGTGTCACAGGGCTGCAGCTAAGCCAGGACCCTGCTGCTGCTGCCACCCCAAATGTGCCCTCCAGTGCTGACACCAGCAGCCTCAATACCCCATGACTTTCTGCACAGACAGGATTCCCAGCAATTTAACATTTACATGTCAAAGGTTTCCTCTTACCTACCTGCCTCTTCTCCATATATGTGCCTGCAGGTGACATTTTGGAATAAATTTCAAAGTTATTTTAATTGCAATGTTTCTACCAACACTGAAAATGTGGCAGTCAGTGTTACAGGAGAACTGTTTGCTCACAAGCAGAGGGCACATTCAGACCGGCACTGGGCTGGCTCCACCTCAAACCTCTCACAAAAGCACCACATCAGGCACGTTCTCCACTGAGACACAGATGAGACAAACCCCCGGTTTCAAAATGGGGAGAAAAGGGCTGCAGACAAAATATGGACCTGTGGGGAAAACCCTTTTCTTCAGGGATTTTATGAGACGCTGCTTTAATCTGGGACTGATTAATTTTGTAACTCTTTTCCTTCCTCTCCAGTACACTGAGATCTCACGCCTTGGTAGACATGACTCTGATTTTCTTAACTTCCAAGCCAAATTCTCCAGCAAGATGCACTTTCCTCCAAAATCCAGTATAAACTCTACCACATCCAGTCTATTTTATTATTGCTGGAACACAAGGCAGAGAATTACAGAGAAGCTGATGACAACTTAAGGCTTGACCCTGCTGCTTGCACTGTACCCCCCCACCCCGCTCTGAAGGAGTAAGGGGGACTAACACACCTATTTATCAGGATGGTTGGATACCAGCTGCTCACCTTAGAAGATTCTTGATGGGTTAATATGTACAGGTAATACCTCCCACATTTCCAGGGGGCTCATCACAGCATAACCTGAGTGCCTGGGTTGTAACATCAGTTTGCACCAAACTAAATCTTTAAATAATGCCTTTGCTTTGTTGAAGTACCCAAATCCCTTGACTTTATTCCAAATGCAATACTATTTAAAGAAAAAAAAAGGCAATTAAACATAAAGTTCATAAAAACACTTGTAAAAAATGCACCAGCAAATATATCCCTGTCCCATCTTTGTTAATAAACACATTTCCTAATTTCACATTTCACTGCGCAAAATGAAAAAACCCATTTGAAATGTTAAAAAAAAAAAATCTCGGGTATAAAGTCATTGATTCCAATGTCTTGCCTGATCCACAGTGTCTGCTTTACAATGAGGCAGAGGGAAAGACAGTGAATCACTTGTAACCTTTAGCAGAACACAGCAGAACACGTAAAAATAATATTCCATCAAGCTCCTCATTCTCTGACAGATAAGATCTTCTGTTTAGATAGAATATACTGCACATTAGCAAAACAGTAGAAGCAGCCTCCAAGAAGACAAATGGCATCATTTCAGAAGATTCAGGAAGACTATCTTTTATCTTCATTTAAAATTCCCATTAAAAAGAGGCTTTAAAAAAGAGCTGCACTATGCTCTTTTGTTTTGAAGAGACAGCATAAATCTTGTTTTCCTCTTTCATACTGTTCACATCAATTGTGAAAAGGCCTGATGCATGAGGTACTTATTAAAATCTATTTTTCTTAAAAGATGTGTGGGTACCATAAATACAGTGATAAAAGTAATTTAAAAAATTTAATTATTCTCAATTATTTTCATACAAAAAACCCACTAAAACTCTTCAACAAGGTAGACCTGCACAAGGTAAAAAACTGAGATGGCAGAGGATTTCAATACTGTGATAAAATTACTATGCAAAATTCCCAAGAAATGTCAAAAGATGCTTGCCATGATTACACAGTGTAGGAGAGGGTAGGCAGGAATGGTCAGGAGCAGATGCAGCTGAGAGGCAGATGGGGATTTGTACTACAGCCTTTTGTCCAGTACAATATTGGGGGATACAGTGGTGGGCTGAGGTCTCTTCCTCCCCAGATCTAAATAGTTCTGGGTCAGAGAAAAGACACTGAACCAAATCATAACCAATGCAACTGAAACCATCTACCCAGAAAAACCCACCCCAACCCTCCCTGCCCAAGTACAGATAACCCAGGAAGGTGAAAGAGCCCCTTATTCTCTTATACAGCAAAGTCTGAATTAAAAACACATTCAATAAGGATCCAAGGGTACATTAATCCAAGGTAGTCATTGACCAGTGCAGTGAGTTACCTTATGCTGCCCACATTTTTTAATAAAGTAGTTGGTATAATTCAAGGAAAGCAAAAATATTTTTCCAAGCTGTCAGTGAAGCTGAATGCCTACATGGCAGAAACACCTCCTGGATAGCCAATGAGTTTAAACTGATCTACATTCAAGTCCACACAGCAATTATTCTGCCAGCTTGCCTCAGCAATTATGAGAGAAGAAACAATTTTCAGAGATAACCAAAACTGGGAAAGCTGACTGTGTACACCACCCCATCCCTTTATGTCTGACACAAAGCATTCATTTCTAAAATGCCCAAGGATTTAGGTGTACAAAGATGTATCACCAGGACAGTAATGAAAGGACCAAGTGTTAGTTGCAACTTTGTTCAAAGAGAAGCCTTGAGGAATTAGACACAGCAGGCATTCTTTCCCTCAAGGTCTGAATACACACACACTGAACATTAAAAAAAAAAAAAAGCACCCTCAGCTCAGGCTTGGAAAAGAGCTGTTAGTTCAGAGCTATGGTGCACAGATGAAATACCACCATCTGGGTATAAAAGCAAATCTATACTGACTAAGTGAACCTGCATGTTAAATACATTTAAAATAATTTGATTTTATGTTCCTCCCACCCTCCCCTCACTCCACCTTCTCGCACAGAGATGACAATACTGAAAATGCAACGGTTAAAGGATTTCAATTAATATCAAACCAGCAGTTAATATAATCAGAATATTTCACACTCAGCAGCATAAACCTTTGGCAACAGAAAACTGCAAACTGGTACTCACAGTTGATAAGGTTTATGATCAAAAAAGAGATCAAATCTCCCGCAACTCGAAAGTACAAAAGCTTATCTACATTAGGTAGCAATGAAAAGATGTTAATGCTTTGTCTTCTCTTTTGAGTGCAAGTTTAAAAATGTTTTTTTCACACAGCAGCTTGAAAATAAAAATGTGATGCTTGTCAAAGACAGATTTCAGGAGTTTCTCAGCCTAATTTCAATCAGTCAGCTCAGCATAAGGACAGATCTCCCAATTGCTCTGTTCAAAGGAACCTGCATCAGAACAACCACCCAGAGTGTTTTTGTCACACCAACTTAACTCCGTTTTTGAGGCAAGGTCCACCTTCTCCCTTGTTAATACACTTCAAGATTAAGACTCCAGCACTGCTACTTGAGCAGACACGTAAAACTGGCAACGTACCTCGGCAAACAATCCCTAGAGGAGCTCTCACAAGGAATAATGTCTTTTCCTTAGCTGTCTGTCATTGAGGATTTTCCTCACACTGTCAATCCTATTAAGCCCTACTGCTGTCTTATTTAGGGCCAAATATAAGACTAATCAATCTTTTTTGCAGACAGCCTCAGATCACGTGTCTCTGAGAAAGCCTCACCTAAAGAACATCACTATTTGTGGTTAACCTTTGATAAAAAGAGGGGTTTATTGTTAATACCAGAGAGTAGTTTTCTGCTCTTCTGAAGCCCTTGCTACACTTTTCTTCTAACACAGAGGATTAATGTGAGTTGCCACAGAGCAATCTGATGTGGAAAAACTATCTTTAGACCACATCAACCTCTGAAGTTGGATAAAATTAATTTTCTTCTTTAGCAGAACCTTCAACCTTGTGTAAGGGCTGAATGTGATTCAGGCCCTTCTCCCAGAAGCAGACTGTGCTGCACTTCCAGTGAGACCCAGAATATGATAAAATATCCATAATCCCTGAGGAGTGACTACTCATGCTATTTCTGTGCCTGAAACTATAAAAAAAAACATCTTTAACAGGCCTCCATTTAAGAGATTCCAAGTGCAACCTTCAGCTAAAGTTGGATAAGTCTGCATGTGCAATCATGCTGCCTCTATTCATACAATAAATCATTTTGAGATTAAACAGATGCAGGTAATATGCATTCAGTACATCTACAACAGCTGCAGGATCCAAACTCCATTTCTGGATGCTTTGCCAAACCTGAAAGTCTTTTGAAACAAGCAAAACAACAAGCCATACACTTATCAGCAAATTTGATCTTGCAGAAAGAGCAGATACACTCAAGAAAAGAACAAAACACCAGTGACTAATGCCATAATGTAGTTTACACACATAAAACATTACATGATAAATGCACACATACATACTGGTACATTTTGAGTTTTACAGTGCCAGTAATCTCCAGATTCAGACCTGAAAGAAAATGAAATGTCTTACCCAGAGCGACGCTTCCCTCCCCTGGAGGGCATGGATCCTGCCATTCTCACTTGTCCACTCGCCATGGGAGCCACCGGCAAGGCCACCGAGCCAGGAATGTCTGATGCCATTTCTGCAGGGAAAGAGTGGGGGAAACCCTTTAATCCATCACCTCCAAGGAGAAACCTGTGCTGACAGCATTAGAGAAAGGCCCTTTCCAAAATAAACAGAGAAAGCTTTCCTTTTTATTTCTGAGGAAAATAAAGCTCTCCAACCAAAACTCAGCAGGTTCACAGCTCCCTTACGAGAAGCCCAGTTGTGTCAATGGCCATTACAAGTGCCTTGGGAGAAAGAGAACCACAGGTAGGTACTTGTGTATTTCAACTGACCTAATGGTTCCCATTTTATGTCTCCAAGGGGCTGTCAGATGAAGGCCAACAACCTTTTACAGCAGTTGAAGTGCCCTGTACAGAAACACAGAGCTGTGAATTCCCAAGACAAATGAAGCTCTGGATCATGGTACCAGGGTACCAAGAAAAGAAAGAAATAACTCAGTTTGCCAGAGAGGTCAAGAGTTTAGAGCAGAGATGAAACACCAGGTAACACAGGTTTTTATTATTTATATTCTGGGAGCATTCAGAGGACCAGACTGAATTTATCAGAGGTTAAAGGCTTCCCAAACTTGTGTGTGGTGTCTTGCAGAGCAGACCCAAGCCCAAAATCCAGGCTGATACTCATCCCTCTGCCAATGCTCAAGGTATAGCCACAGGTTAATGAGATCCTCCAAAATTTGATCTGAGAAACAGCAAGAGCTGACCTTAAGCAACAGGTTTCACACTGCTAATGGCAAGGACTTTCAAAACCTATTAATAACAGTCCATTACACTTCAGAAAAGTGGAATATAACATATTTATACCCTTTTCTTCCATCCCCTGGATTAGACATGTTTTTCCACTGTGTAACTCTTATAAACTATAAGAGCAATTATAACTTCTTTAATGCAGTTATACTTTATTCACTCTGGAAGTAAAATCTACAGTCAAAACATTTAATTATCTTGGAAGAAAATGCTTCTTCCTTCCAAGCTTTTAAAAAAAATCTTGGCAAGGTATCTGGAGCTACAGCTAAATATAATTACTAATGGAAAGCAAATCTGTTAAAAAAATCCTGCTATTTTTTTCCCCAACAGATAAGTACAAAATAACTTCAATTATGGAAACAGGAATCCATGTTCTTTCATTATGTCTGGAGAGCACTTCCATCTTTGCCACACTTTACATACATCCATTATGCAATATTATGCATTTCAAATAATAACATTTTATCTGTTCACTGATTTCATGAATTTCTTCTAGTACATTTACTTTTATTAACTCCTTTTCAACTAAAAAGCAACAGAGCAATATTTTTTAGCAAAGTCTGCAAGGCCCAACAATGAGATCTCACACCACAGAAAGTCCCACTGTGGCTAAAGCTGCACCTATGTGGAGACATAACATTAATGTGCATTAGCATATTTCCATATCAATAGAAGCATGAGCATCCAATCAACTAGTAAATCACTATTTCCAGAATAAGTACCCTTAGCAGTCTTAATGCCCATAATTCACTCAGAACATTCAAACTCACATTTCATGGACAGAACTGAAGGTCATTTTGAAATGCTCTGCTCACTTATTTATTAAAGCAGATGGTAAAAACCATAATAAATCTACTTGCAAAGTGTCCCTGTCACTCAGAAACACATTTCAGGATAGATCATCAAGGAGATGAGATTTTTTTTAAAGTAGTAGTTGTAAAACTATTTCAGATCTTCTCTGAGCAGTATTTTAAAAGACTAAAAACAATACTATATGTGTTACCGTGATGAGAAATTCTTGTAACCTCCTTTTCCTCAATTTAAAACAGGTCAAGGGTTGGATTAATTTACTTTTAAAAGCCTAAAACCCAAAGCTAATTATTTAAGGTAACTTTACAGCTCACTAAAAGGAAACAAAGAACCCTTAGACTTCTATATGCATTCCATGCTTGGAGGTGCATCCAAAACAGGCTGAGCAAATCTCCCTCACAGGCCCTTGCTCTCATCACTGACAACTTGGGGAGACCCAGACAGACAGTTCTGATCAGATGTCAAGTTTAGGTGGTTGTGGATAAGTAGAATAAGTTGTTTTTCTGCTCTTATGTTCAGCCCTTCATGTATGAAGATATGAGAGGCAAGCATAGCTAGCAAGTTAAAGTAGGAAGGACAAACAGAAACTGTATTTTTCATAAGGAAAAAGAAAAAAACCCAAACAGGTTAAAGGAATGTCCCAACCAGAGGCTCCGTTTTATGTTTGTGTCAAAAAACACCTGAAAAAAATCACTCTGTAACAAACAGATCATCTCTCTATCAGGGTATGAGCTACAAAGTTTACTGTGCAGGTAACCCGAGTCTATAGAATGACACCACAAAAGCAGTGCAATACAGGAAGTATCTTCCTACACAAAAATAGCCTTCAAATGTGTCTTCACAGTCCTGGAAGGACATACTCAGAACATACAATCCTGGCATACAGTGACACCAGAGCACTACAGGAGGACTTCAGGCACAGAGAAGACAACGTGACCAAGTGCTCAGCTGCAGCCAACAGCGTGTTGGAAGCCCTGTCAAAGGTGGATGGTTGTGCAGAAATGCAAGCACTGGACTGTGGCTGTAAAAACCTCATTCACAAATGCTGAAGGTGGCAGGAAATTCTGGGGAGACAAAGGAATGGATCTGAACTGTTTCCCAAACTACTTCCATCTCTCCTCATTCAGGAGCAGACACAAAGAACAACATCTTGATGATACTTATAAAATATGGCTGGTGCAAAGAGTAGAGTGGTTGATGTGTTATCTCAGAAAGGAGGGCCAACCTCGGAAGGCAGAGCCAGAAGCAAAATCTGATGGAAGAATCAGCTGCTTCTCTGACTAAGCACTGGGCAGTTACCTGTCTGTGCATGCTTCAGAAAGTAAATGAGACAGAGAGGAAAAGGACACCCACAAACTTTAGTCTCCTGTGATAGAGAGGCATCCCAGGAAATCTCTTACCACAAACAAAGCAAAGAAAGGAAATATGCATCAGACCTAAAGAAAAAAAACCCAAAGCATAAGAAACCCTCAGAGTAACCCACAATTGTGTGAAGTTTCATCAACATAAATTTATGGCAGTCCCAGTTACTCTGTTGGAGTATAAACTAAAATGGAAGTCCAGCACTGCAAAAGCAGGTTGGTAACAGATATATATAAAAAAAAACCCAACAAACATGCTGGGTCAACAATCACACAGGTCATGTTTCCAGGTTCACATAAACCCACAGCCAGACACATGTTAACACTGCTGTTCACAGAAGTGTTTCAGCAGCAATGAATGTCAGGAAACAAGCTGTTCTTTTTCTGAGATTGAACTTTCCAAGAGTGGACTTTCCTTCGGCCAACAGAAATAAAACAAGTGTTGCTTACTTTGCCTGAAATTAAAGTATGAGCATCAGGGTACAATTCTCAGAAAGTAAAACAAGGTCAGGCCGAACACTCGTGACAATCATCTGTAACCACTAACAGTGTTCTGAACCAATTTATTTAAAAGATGTTCCTTAGTGTCAAATACAAATTACTTTTTTTGCTGATAAAACGCATGCAGTAATTAATTTTGAGGTTAGAGAGTTAGCCAGAGATCCCCCAAAGAATACAGAAATGCTATTAAAACAAAACCCTGCACAACACTCACAATCTTGAGTGAATATTCCTCCAGTTAGATGTCACCTTACTGTTCTTGTCTTATCACTGCCATGTCTGGGAGCAGGCCTGATCCTGCCACTAACACTTACATTCATCTGGGGATCCCTGAGGAGCCACACTAATCCAGGGACAATATCAGTGCTCAATGTAAAACCAGTAGAATTAGCCCCTCCATTTCTGTCCAGAATTAATTTCACTGCTGAACACTCCAAAGTTGGATATTACACTCCCCTCCAGTGCCACCAGGTCACCCCCAAAATAATCAGGGGACATTTTGAAATAAAGGATAATCTGCAAATGTACATTAAAAATACAGGAATAAAATACAGGGATTTATTCCCAATAAAATCCATGTTCATCACAAACTCATTTACAGTTGTGCACAAGAAACAGTTACTGTGACTTCACAAAGCAAAACACAAAGCGCAAGCTAAATCCCACACAAGGATCCCATGGAAGTGCACGAGAACCACAATCCCAGCAAGAATTACTGGACAGTGCAACAAGCCAGGATAAACCTGGATTTGTCTTCTTAGGCAGAGTCATTAAACCACGGCTCTTGAGCTCAAACTTTAAATCTTGAGCCCCACCGCAGATCCAGCACCTGAAGTGCAGCTCTAACGTGTCTCTGACACAAATTTGTGACTTGCTGAGACACCCCCCAGAGAAGTGCAGCTGTTTTTGGCCAAGTCTCTTCACAGCCTGCTCCAGGGATGGTGGTCCCTGCTCTGCTCCTCTCCAGAAACCACAGCCAGGCACCTTTGCTGTGAAGCACTGAAATTCAACCAGACGCTGTGCAAGACAAGACTTTCTAAGCCCATCCTACAAAAGGTCCTGTAAGGTACATTATTTTCAGCCAGTCAGGCACCCAGACTATCCTCCCCTCACCTACAAACACCAGAGACAGACAGGGCCAGGCTTAAATCCAAGGTCTACTGAAGAATTGCTTTTTCCAACTCCAAGGGACTTTGAATCCCTGACTTTAACGCCCAGTTCCAGGTTTGCTGTCACTGAGCATGCTCTCCACAGGGCTCTTTTATCCTTCAGCATCTATGTAATAAATGGGATTAAAGTCAGACATTAGCATCTGACTAAATGGAGGAGATTCCACTCTTATCAATACAAGTGTGACAGATTTCCAGCCACTAATCCACAGCACGACTGAGATGTCAATCACCCCCAAGTAAATGTGGATCTAAGCCTAAACACAGAATTACAAATGTACCCTCTCCCATCAACAGCATCATATACAGAGAATTTAAAATGTTTTTTTAAAATGTTCTAAGAAAGCAGATTTCAAAAACTTCTTTAGAAACTGTATTTTTCATTACCCTGAAGTCATACAGGAGTTAGATGCATCTCAGCTAAAAGGTTTTGATTGCAGTCAGTTGCAAAGGGGATTTTCTGCCTAGCACAGAGACATTTAAGAATAAAATATATCATCTCCCTTACTTTAGAATATGCCAATGAAAATACAAAGTCATCATGTAGTCAAAAATATTTCACAGAAACACTAACGCTGAAAATCTAGCTGTACATTTAGTCATTGCTTTTATGTGTTAACTACAGAGATTATAAAACAGAGCTCACTTTCAAAAATACAAAAAATAAAACATTTTCATTGTTCCTGGTAACTCTGTTAATACTATTTTACTTGTGTTCCATTACCAGACACTTTAAATAGACTCTACATCAAAAAAATCTACTGTACAGAGAGGAGAAGCAGAAAAGCAAAAAAAACATTCATTTCCATGCTCTCAACAGAATTACAATTACAAATAAAATCACAAAACATAAGAAATCCCACCTTTAAGGATGATTCTTACAAAGATGATATTTCTTGCCTCTGAACAAAACCTTCTTGAAGAGGAATTTTATCCGCATCTAAGAAGAGTCAGAAACCTCTGGGAAGAAATGTGGCAGCATTGGTATTCTGCTCAGAAAATGTCATCACAGATCTGTTTACCTTCACTGTGGACCATGATTCAGCCGGTGACAACCGTCTTGCATACTGATCAATTTATTTGCAGCAAAATTACTAACATTTTCTACTTTAACCATTTAGGTTCTGGAAACAGCTCCTAAGACAGGAAGGGCTTTTAGGAATTATATCTAAATCCTAATTAATCAAAACTTTCACCATGATGCCCCGTGTTTTGGGGTCTGTGTGGGGGCCCACCCCTGATCTTGAAGAAAAACCAGGGCATATGGTGTGTGTAGTTACTGGAGAAACGTTCCCTTTTTTAAAATTAAAATCAGAGCTTTATCATCCATCTGCATCACAGGTGAATGTCAAGAAAACACGAAGGGGAGGAGATGATGGGATTAAGCTGCACAATGGAGGGGCTGTTCAGCAGAGACAGGGACACACCACCTAAGACAGGAGCCCAACTGGTGCTCCAGAGGTCAAATCCAGTTACCTGGCTCACTGCCTGTTCTGCTGTGACTCTGGAGGAGATGGCAGGTAGTGACAAATGTNGCTTCAAGTGTGACAGATCCCTGCAGGATGAGCAGCCAATGCTGAAAATCTGAAGCATCTAAAACTAGACATGCAGAAAACATAGTACCCAAAAAAAAACAGTTGTGGAAACATCAGTCTTATGATCTGTAAAACAAAAAAATTATTTCATACAGGATTACATGATTTTGGATGCTATTTTGAAAAAGCTTCTTATTTTTCTTTCCAATCTGCATACTAACCACCTTATTTACTCCAGTCACATCTGGTAATTCCATTCATCTGCATCTACACTGGGGTCAAAGCACAACAAATTCCACAGACATCAGGGCATAAAAAAAAGCATGAGGACCACATCCATGCTCACTGCCTGCATGGCCAACCACCCCCCCATACACAGCTGAATAAACTCAGAACAGCCTTTAGCATGATCCAGAGGATGACCTGGAGTCACACCTCTGTCCCTACTACAGAGGCAGAGAATGTTATAGACTAAAAATCAAACTTGAAGCACAGACAGAAAAAACATTCTGCTACTTAGGTTGGGAAGAAGGAAAAGGTATCTGCTTTTTCATTCCTCCCATCTTCCTGAAAAATGGCATGGCACCTATGGCCCTGCATTTTTCCCTGGCTATTTTTCTACTTCTTCTTCATAATTTCTTCTTATCTCTTCTTGACCTATTCAGCCTCTGGCTGAGGTGAACTATTTCTTGTACTCCTTCTAATAAGCCAATACATCCAACTGCTGACAAGTCCTGCCAAACAAGGACCATTATCCTCAAGAGAGGTTGCCGGAATTCAAAACAAGGAGGAAAGGTTAAAAAACGAGGCCTTAATGGCTCCTGTTCTGAAAGCATGTCTCCAGTCTTAGAAAACAATAAACCCCCTCAGAATTAAAATAAGCCTTGTACCTGCACTGNTAAGAGATATTCACCATATGCCCCACCAGCAGGTTTAGAAGGCAAAGAGGTGAAATCTTCCACAGTGTGTCCACACCTGACAGTTGTGTTCACACCATCTATCCATGGAGTCCTGGGATTTCATTATAATCCCTACTTTCTTGTGTGCCCTGTAGTTCAACACCACCATGTGCAAAGAGGTGGGATGCAGACACAGAATTAGAAGCAGACCATGACCAAGAGAGTTTGAGTCTACTTTAGGGGAATTCTTGCTTCAAG
>VYZS01049930.1:0-15259 GCA_013400695.1 Neodrepanis coruscans
GGATCCAGTCCTCCCTTGCCAGTCAGTGCTAATGGAATGACTAATGCCCCTTATGTTCCTGCTCATCTGCAAAGCAAATCTACACCTCTAAAATAGTTCATTCTGCTTCAAGCACCCAGTTAAAGATGGATGTGCTTTGCATCTACTGCAGCTACAATTCAGCCTTGCTGAGGACAGAACATAATTTGACTCTCCACTCAAAGAACTAGTGATAATGTGAAGTGCTGACTCCAGCAAAATCACACTAACCCTGAGACCAAACCAGGAGAGCTGCCTCAGCTTTTCTGCTTTCAGCTGGAAACTGAACTACACAGGACAGAAAGTCTTCAGAGCACTCTTCTATCACTCATCTGCCAAAAGCAGAGCTTGGGGACAGCAGGGCACAATGTAAAGAACATTGAATTGAGCTTAATTATCTGGATTCACATTGAAGTTGTCTCTTATCATGAATACTTCTGAATTTTTTAAAAAGCAAGCAGTTGTTATGGCAGTTAACACCTGGTAGGTTTAAAATTTTTGTTATTGCTATTTCAGACCCAGCTACAAGAGGATAGGAAAAAAAAAAGGAGAAAATTTCTTAGGACAAATAATTTTGTTGCAGAAGAATAAGCAAATAAAGCAACCTTTGCAGTATAATTTGTAACTTCAGAGTTGAAAAGCATGCTTGGGTCTTATTCAAAACAACTAGCAACTCCTCCTCCTCCAGTTAACAGGCAATAACCATTTTTCCATGGGTGGGATAAGTAAAAAATTATTTTCATCGACAAAATTAATACAAGGTTTCTGAATACATCTCAAAGCTGACAGCAATTGTTTAGAACAGTAGCCTCAACAGGTTTCAACATGAGTTTTGAGACATCTTAAAAACCACACCAGTAGCAAACCTTTTTCCGTTTGAAATGGTACTTTGAGTAAGAATTTTCAGAAAGGCTGAAATTGCCCATCTTCTAAAAATTAATTTACTTCCTTCCTTTCTTGGAAATACCAGCCTGCCAGGGTCTCGCTGAGCTCTAAGTAGCTGGAAATAAGGAAGCATCATACCCCATTACACACTGCCTGCTGCACACACACCTCACCAACAGAAGGAACAGAGCTACCTGGCAGGTGCTACCCAGGCTGTTGGGGGCTGCTTCCACAGTGCCTTGAACTTGCATCTTTAAAGCTTCTATATGGCCAACATGTCTGCCTGGAAGGCTTCCCCTTCAGCAGGGGCACGAGGCTGCAGAGGATGCTTGGCTGCCATCGGTGCAATAGGGGTGTTGTGTAAACACTCCCAACCCCTCCTTGTTTTACCTGTTCAGACTGTGCTGCCCATCTATTGTTTGTAGCTCTGCGCAGATCCTGTAAGGACAGCATTCTGCAAGGCCGTGTGTGCAGTGCCAGTCCTGCACTCAGCGCTCAAAGCACTCAAGGCCCTTGAAAGCATTTTCTGCTCAGCAAAGTGAGTGGCTCCACTATGGGACAGAGACATGCCGTGTGTGGAGCAACACCACTGCACTGCAGAACAAAGACTCAAAGCACATGAAAACATGCTTGTAGTAAGACCAGCATGATTGCCTCAATAGAGGACATTTTTCACCATGAAATAACATAGATCACTCAAGCAGAAGAACGGGGGAAAATGAAGATTCCATGTAACCTTCTGTGGTATTTAAAAGATCAGCCTAGCTACTGAGATCAGAGAAGGCTTTCTTAAACAAAACTCATCCACACCATCCAATGACATACTACATAAAGATACCTTCATATTTTGTGTTTAAAGCACAAGGCTAAAAATTTCTTCTGTTGCATTCCACTCATTGGACTATATATTTCAGGAACATCTCAATTTCTCCAGGTACATAGAATAATTTCACAGAACCCAATTACTCAAAACGTTCTGAAACAGTTGCATAAAGGTACAAAAAATAAAAAGGCACTTTTCAGGTCACATATTTTCATACAGCTGAAATTTAAATGTTTACCATGCAAGTTTAAAGTCAAATCCTTTCAGTAAGGGAAGAAGGCAACATCTTCATTAAAGCCTCTCTAAGAGACAGGACTCACATTTGCTATAGAGTGAGCTGTGGTCTTTCCTTTTCAAGAAGTGGATCAAATATCCCCCAAAGAATTTTTTTAGTCACGGTCTGTCAACTTGCCTGGCTTCCAGACTGGAATGTAGCCCTTTGTTTTGTAAATGTATTTGATTACTGCTTTTTCTTTTGACAAGTGCTTTCATGTACTAAAGAAGTCATTGTTACTTTTTCCAGCAGTGACTGAGGGATGTACAAAGCACACCCTTAGAAAGCCTTGTTAATCTCTGGCCTCCCTACTCTTCCCTTCTTTCTGTTCGTAATCAGATTCTAATTTACATTATCTCATAGAAAACTTTAAATTCTAGGGACAGTGATTGGTGTCCCTAACTACTGTTTTAATGGTATAAGATTATCCTAATCAGCTTTACTACCAACCTTGATGCTTAAATACCAGGAAAAAGTGCTCAGATGCTTCTGGAAATGGAACTTCACAATCCGAAAGCAATTATGTACGTAAATGTGGTTTTTTTTTTTTAAATACAAGAAAAAGGCTACACTGAACCTGTAAAAGTAAGACCTGTAACCTGCATAAATCAACTGCATCTGTAAAAGGGTAAGGACATAGAGTTGAGTTCACATTCAGTGAGTTGGTTCATCTTATTCTTCCAGGTATCAGACTAACCTAGTAAGACCAAGGTAATTTTTCATCCCAATAAACAGTATCTAAAAATACAGCTTACACTGTGCTTACAGGTTGCAGCTCAACCAAGAAAAAGTCCGTGCAAGCTTCCCCCATCTTGACTACATAACATTAATATTTTAATACAGTTCAGATATTTTCCAAGATACTCATTACTGGACATAGATGTGACATTGTTTGAAAATTAGTCTCAATTTCCCTGCACTTATTTCTGTTTCAAAGCAAGCATCTACAAATGCTGTGGTTATCCTGTGAATACTATCAGTACAAACCTCCCTGGGGACAAGGACAGGAAAGGCATCATTATTTTGTTACTCTGGGGAGCCTTTCCACAAACTGAGCTGCAATGTCTAAACCCTCTGGACAGTATGGAGGCTCCTAATTAGTTCTCCTTTAAAGGACCAACAGCAGCAAGACATGAGTTTCCATATAAATGGACCTATTCCAAAAGGTCAGTTCTTAAAGCACTTTGTGTGCCTTTTGCTGTAAGTCTGAGGACCATTCATGTTTGTTAAGATATGTCCAGAGACCAGTCAGAAAGCTGTAGACATCTAACAGCTGTAAATTAATTAGAGGAATCTTAAAATTAGGTATGAAGTATTCAATCTCAGCTTCCCTGAAATAAATGCCTAAATGTGTATTAAGATTTTCCATAGTAAAAATATTTCCATATTGAATTTATGTATAATATTGCCATTACTCTAGAAGGTGTGAGAAGACAGATGACATAAAATCTACACCAAAGGTAGTTGAAAAGTCCATTCATAAAACTTTTATTCCACTTACATCAACTTAATACACATGTTCTGAACAATTATGCTTGGATTGTTCATGAAAATTTCATAAGACATTAAACAAAGCTAGCCGTCATCTCAAGTTATTTCCCTGTTAACTATTTTTACAGCACATGCATGTTAGGCAAGTATCAAAAAAAAAATCACAAAAGCAAAAAACCTAAAAAAGTTAAATACATGGGTTTTTGTTTTACTGCTGTGCTCGATATACAGTGTCATTATGAATATCAAGCAATTCATTTTTACTGCATCTTTACTTGTACATTTGTTCTTAGGTTGCTTAAACCATTTAAATACAAATAAAATGTGTAGCAAAAATAATGAAAGCAACAGCAGGTAACTTTACAAATAATGGAATGTGAACCGTTTCTCTGTCCTTCTCTAGAGAAAGCTGACTGGGTTATCAAACTGTCTTAAGGAACACTTCAGCTGCAATCAAAGATGTACACTTGATTGGAATATTCCACAGATGTCACATGTTCACTGGACATGCAATATCTATGGGACATCAGTTTACTTGCAGCCATGTGCGCTCCAGCTTGAATATTCATGCTAACTACACCTGTGGCTGCAACATTGATTATCCCTTTTTTCCATCATGACAGACCAATATGCAAGCAGTCATCTTTGCCTGACATAGAAAGCTGTTTTAACACTGGCCTTGTGGGAAGCCACAATGTACCAAAAGTACTATGCCAAACATGTAAAATTTGTATAAAAATTTCACAACCCTATATTGGCCACCTCAGATGAAAACAGATAAATTCCCCAAATGTTAACTGGCTCTATTCCCCTAATATTAAACAAAACCACATGGGAAATATAGAAATCCAAATAGAAGTAACATAAACCTGTCAAATCGTAAACAAAAACTATTTGTGGGACAGCATGGATGACAAATGGTCTACTGTTTAAATTTCAGAATGAGGCAGACGGAAGTTGGAAGGCTGGTTAATTCTCCCCTCCTTCTCCTGCTTCGGCTTCATCTCCTTGGGTGTCCGATGTCCACAACTGTTTGGGGAAAAAAACAGAGTAAAACATGTACATATTAACACTTACGACTAATAATTAATAAGGAATTATTAGAAAGAAGGCCTATGTCTTAAATAATAACTTCAACAGGTCTTACTAAGCACTGTGGAAAAAATCACACAGTAATATGAATGTATTTCTTGGCTTATAAAAAATGGAAATCAATCCTACACTGCACTTAAAGAACAAGTCCATGAAGAGTCAAAACTGAAGTCTCATACCCACAAGGCTCACTAAAACACAACTAAACACTAACAAGCAGGCAAGAATCAGACCTACAAAACAGATAAATAAGAATCAGAAACTAACAGTAATTGGTTTCCCCTCAAGCAAGTTTTACACATCTTTCTGAAGGAAGAGCTTCAGTAAAGGTGTCTCTACACATTCAGTGCTATAGCAATTGCTACTTTTTCATCAGAACATGTTTTTTTCTGCTTTTTAAAATATAAACCATTTCATTAAATCTCTATTCCTTGGCTCTGCTCAGTTAGTTATGCTCCCCTTTAGCAACTGGCAAGACACTGAGCTTCCAAACTTGGTGGGCAAGACAAAGAGGGGAGAAATAAAAAAAAAAAAGAAAAAAAAATAATCAGGCTAAGCATGCAGTATGCAAAAAATGTTATTTTCAGCTCCATAAAATCACACTAAGGAGTTGTATATCAAGATTAAGTACCAACTAAGGAAACCAAGCATCAGTTCCAGAGGAACAACCAGGGTAAAGAAATTATTTTGTGAACCAAGTATCTTGCTACACTGGCTGCTTCCAAACTATTACCAGCCCAGTATGATTTGCAATCTCTCACTTTATGGAGTTATAGCAGCATTAACTGACTCATTCACGCTCTATAGTATAAGGCAGTAAAACATAAAATCAACTAATTCTCTTTCCACCTACAATGCTATGCCACCAAGGTCTCACAAGATACTTTAAAAAAAAATTTAAAAAATCCATCATCAGAAACATTTTATCTTTTCCAGGAGTAGAAGGTAATTGAGAAACTTACTGAAGTCTTAAATAAGTTATTTTACCAGAGACAACAGCCCACTAGCACTCTTTGTTTCTAGACCTGCACTACATTCTACACATTATTGTATTATTACACTAGTCTCAATTTCAGTGTTATTCTTGTAAGGAACAGTTAGTAAGAACAGTGTTATTAGCATTTTATCAGAGGCTTCTATCCTAAATCCTCATCTCTAGAATACGGAATCCGAGTCATTCCGGACGGAAGTGACCTTCAAGATCTCTGAATCCAACCATTCAATGCCCAACACTGCCAAGTCCACCACTAAACCATGTCCCCACATCTACACGACTTTCAAACACCTCCAGGGATGGTAACTCCACCAAGTCCTTGGGCAGTCTGTTCCAATGTTTGACAACCCTTTCAGTGAAGAAAACCTTCCTCATGTCCAATCTAAACATACACATACCTTTATTCATTAAGACAAAAGGGCCTGAATACTATGAAAGGGGGATTACAAATTTTGCCAATTGAAGGCACAGTTTAACAAACTTGCTGGGGAAAAAAACTTTTAGGAGGAAGTGATGCCTTTTATTTAATTAAAAATACCAAAACAATTTCGTAACAAAGAAATTATCTAGCAATTCCAATAAAAGAAACTTTGACACAATATGTCAAATAGCCCTTAGAACACTTCTTTGTCTTTAGTCTCCACTGAGAATGAAAATAGACTCTCCTTCAGCCACTAAGAAAAGTGCTCCTGCACAGAACTGCTCATGATGCTGAATCACTGTCAAAAGCCCATCTACCTCACAGACTGCAAGACTTGCATAACTACAAAAACAGACCTTTTTTACATTTATGAAATTCACTCCAATCTTTGTCAGTTACGCACATATCAAAAGTTACCTTCTAGCTCATGAAGTTGTAGAAAAACATGGAGTCAATGTACTCGTACAGATCATGCTAAGCATTTAAAGCAAGAAACATCATTCACTCAAGAATACGGAATCGTGCATCTGTTTACAGCTTTCTCCCTTACAATGGAGAGCCCACATGAACTATCAGACCTGCTACTGTAATTCACACACTATGGTAGCTCAGTCCAACTTTTGCTCTTACATGAAACAATTTGCTTTCCAATTGCTATGATAAGGTTTACATTATTCTTACTGGGAAGTGGCAATTAAAGTCAGCTTCTATTCTCTGTTTCAATATCACTCATTCAGAGGACAATTCTTGAGCAACCCCACTCAAGGGGACAGGACACACAGACACTGAGAGCAATGCCAATCCTCTATCTGTCTCCAACAGAGAGCTTGAGAAATCACTTCCATTTGTTTTGTAAGCAAAAACTGGAACAATGACAAGCAGTTTTTTCAGCAGTGTTGCTATTTCAGTGGAAAACGGTCCAAAAAACCAGGGAAATTAAATGTTAGACACAAAAGCAGAAAATGCAGCAACTCCAACTTTATGCAACTGTACAACTTCCAGTTATGTTAAAAGCAGTGCAGCTATTTTGTAAAGTTACCTCTGATGTAAAGATATCTCTGATATCAGATGCATAGAATGTTAACAATGGGCTGCATGTAGCATCAAGAGGTGCTTATTTTTTCAGCTCTTGCTTGCAGCTCTTCCCCCCACAGATCATGAACAGTGCCATTAATCACACTACTGCATGTTTGCTTACATTTAGTTTCACTTGCTTTCAATGTTTATCTTTGCCAGTTTTAAAGTTCAAAGTAGGTTAAAAAATCCCACACACAAGATTAAGATTTTGATTACTCTGACAACAACAGACAGCTGCGGTTGTGAGGCCAAGGGAAGAAAAAGGACTTAAGACAGTTGTTTTACAACTGCCATGGAAATAACCTGGCTAGTATTCATTGTCATTTCAGCTTTACCAAAATTAAAACCAAACAAAACCCCCCAAATGATAGGTCCTTAAATGGACTTTCTAGCTTTGCTTGTAGTTTTCACATAGGATCTATGCGAAACATAGATCATGCAATCACACAGAATAAGCTATATGAAATATGACATAAGTTTTGAAGATGCAAAGTATTCTTAAATGCTGTTTAACATTAGGTAGTAGGTTTGCTAGTCATAGTCCAAACTGCACCACTTGAACATGCTAGATTCCTTGAATAAAATAACCTGAAAAATGTGGTCAATTTACCATCTGTCAGAAAACCACGTTAATTAATATGCAGACCAAAAAACCCCAAAAAACTAGGCAGGAGAAAGACTTAGCTCAGAAACATGATGTACTGTAAACTCATTTTTAAGTGACAGACAGCTTCACAGCCATGAACAAAAAGGACAACTCTGAGTGCCACAAAGATCAATCCCTTTTATCAATACACAAACTTTGATGATACTCACTGTCAAGTTGTCTCTCAGTAACTGCATTATTAGCGTGCTGTCTTTGTATGACTCTTCACTTAATGTATCAAGTTCAGCAATTGCCTCATCAAAAGCCTAATGTTATAAAAACAAACAACTCCATTAGCCACGCAACAAAAGGTTATGCAAATACTTTATATGGAATTTCTGCCCCTTAAGACTTACCGTTTTTGCAAGGGAACAGGCTTTCTCCGGGGAATTGAGAATCTCATAATAAAACACAGAGAAGTTCAGAGCCAGACCTAATCTGATAGGGTGTGTTGGCTGCATCTCCTTTTTACTGATTTCAAAAGCTTCTTGATATGCCTGTTGTGATTGCTCCACTATCCCTTTGGGGAAAAAACAAACACACACAAAGACCACAAAAAATTAAATAATTCACATACTGTATCCAGACACACAATCAGGACTGTGTCCATGCTTGCACGAACAAAGTATGTTACGAGTAAATGCCTGTGAATCAGCACGTTACCTAGCAAGTCACTGTTTTATGAAGACTTTACTAAATTACATTTTCAAATCATTAAAACAAAGGGAAGTTGTCATCGACCAAATCACAGGTTTGAGTCTCTCCCTGCCACACTGGGACTACTTGTATTTTCAAATGTTTGCAGCAGTTTTGTAGCACTTACAGAAGATAAACCCCACCACTTACATGAAAAGGTAAAACCCCAAAGTTTTAACTTCACACAATGTGACATAACACCACAATTTTAATGTCTTTAAAAACTGCAATGCATTAGTGATCCAAATTTTACACAAAGGAAAAGCTTATAACCTTTGCCTATCATGCTGAACCCTTTCAGTAACAGCCATCTATGAGTTTCCATTCAAACTGCTTGGCAAAGATAGTGTGGCATATCCCAATCCAAATGGAATATATATTTTTAAAAGTTTCCAACATAGGTCTATTTCCAGTGCAGATATGGAAAGTACTTTTACCCAACTTTTAAAGTCCTAGTACTTTGAAGGAAGAAAAATTAACAATTTGTCACTTCCCACAGGACAGACTGTGCCGTTGCTGGCTGCAGGGGCAAGGGAATGGCTGGATGCTGAGCACAAAGGGACCATTGTTCCTTCTTTCACCATTGTTAACAGCAGCTGAGAAAAAGGTGGGCAGGAAGTCATTCAACTGAGATGCAAAAGGACTCCAATCCTAACATTTCTGGATCATACCAGAAATGCATCTAGCATGATCTCTGCAAGAATGCCAGTCATATGTATGCAAAAATAAACAAATTTTAGGCTAAAGACTCAAATATACATCAGTATTTAAGTATCCAAAGTTTGAGAACAACTGACCACCAATACTCACGATGTCTATGCAATCTCTACTTGTTGAGGTTTAGGTATTCACAAAAAAATTAAAGCATTATATATGTTCTCTTCAACATGGAAGAGTGAGTACACTCACTGCACAATTATTCAACACTCTGCCCTCTCCGCACTTATCACTAATAGTGGATCACTTCAGATTGGAAGCTGCCCCCATACCTTGAAAGTGACCAGAAGTTAGTATGTTGCAGTTGAGAGCAAGATACTGTGTGAGGAGACAAATCAAATTTGAGTTTGATCACTTCAGATTGGAAGCTGCCCCCATACCTTGAAAGTGACCAGAAGTTAGTATGTTGCAGTTGAGAAGAAACAGGCTTACCCCAAGTTAAACATTTCTCACTATTTCTGAATTAAATTCTTCGCATAATGGAAAAGCCTTAGAAAATGGTTCTGTTTATGAAAGGCAAAACAAGTAGCACTAAAACCAAGTAACTTCAAGGAATGAAGCCAAGTTCTACTTTTTAGTAATTTTTCTTTAACATAACTTCAAAACAAAACAGCATACATTTTCTCCTTGAGAAAATACAGTTACCTTTTGAGCAGTGATTCGGAGAACTTAGTGCAAAATTCGCTGTATTGTTTATTTTTAAATCAGTCACACAATATAAAGACACTTTTAATCTTGAATTCTTTAGAAAGTGCAGTTCCAAAGTTCAAGGCAAAAACAGGGTGAGGTACCTGCTTGACATCTCTGTCTGCTAGTCTGCTGTAAGAAAACCCCAGTTGATAAAATAAACTATGTGGTTTATAAAGATAAAACCCCAATTCATAAAGTTGTGAGCTTTATATTGTTGCTGTATTTACTGCAAAACCCTGAAAGAATACTGTGTAATTCAACAGTCATTTTATTTCCTAAACAATACTTATCACCTGCTCTTCTTCATGGTCACAGACAGCATACAGGAAAAGCCTGTCAGATGGAACACTGGGAGAGAAAGGGATAAAAAAAAAAATGGAAACCCAACAAAAACTGTTCAGCTAGGAGACTGGGTTAAATAAAATCAAAATTCAAAACCACTTAAAGATTTTCAGTCTAATTTTAGGGACTGTAAGTTGATCCTCGACAGAAAAAGAAACTTTAGGATTCTAAAAATTGTACCTCCTATGCATGCGAACAGCATTCCCTAAAATTAGTGAAAGGAAAAGAGAGTAACTTTCTGTAACAGATCTAAGGTACTGGTAACACCTGCAATTCTGCAGCCACCAGGACTGGGTCAGTTCACACACAGCAGCATCAGAAGTCAAATCAAGCCGTATATACATCTCAGTATCTTTATGCAATACTCTGTTACTCAGCATCCCGGGGAAACTGGGCTTCACTATGTGATGTGGATATAACACATATGCCACTAAAGCAGAGACATCTATCCCCTTGAATTTATTCCAAGTCTGTTTCACCTCTACACCCAACTCAATCCAGTCTCTGTGAAGTCGTGCAGACATCCTTCTGTATCATACTGGGAGAGTTAATGAGCTTGAGAGCAGCAAGAAGCCACAGGGGCACCATGTGTTCAACAGCTCCATGAGGAGCCAAGCGGGTCCTACACAAGAGCAGAGTGGAACTGAGCACCAGCCACACACCCCGAGGGCTCCAAGCCTGCAAATTCAGACTGTCCACACTCTCCCAAGAGTCCTGAATTTCTGCAGGCTGAGGGCAGACCCAGCAGAGTCTGTGAGATACCAGGCTGGGCTCTGTACTGAAGTAAGCTGCTCTTCAGGGCACGCTGCCACCAGCCCTGCACTGGCTCCAGGAAAGCGCCTGGCACTGTTTGTAGCGAGCTGTCTGAACTGATGTATTGTTCTGAACTGAAGGTGACTCCGCAGTGCAGTCAGCATGCTCTTAAGGGTGCAGCAGTTAAGAGCTACTCAAAACGTTAAAGTGCCTGATATTAACTTTTCTAACTAAATTCAGGCAAAGGAAACTTACCAGCAATTATGACAAGCTGGTTACATGAAGATTCAAGAAACATGAGGAAATAGAATACTTTTGGACATTAAACTTTACATAAGAAATTTTTCTAATGGTAAGATCAGTTTTATTAATGATCTTCTTCTCCAGGTTGTTATGCAGACTTTTTATTCTGCGGAAATGCAGGAGATATGGCACAGATAAATCTTCAAAACACTACAAGACTACAAAGAGGTGTAGTAACCCAACACTCAGCTAGATAGATGTAGCATAAACCTGTACTTCAGTGATAAACCAGATGCACACACGTGTAAGTTGGAGTCCATTTCAAGATTTTGCGACTCAACATCTGTTCCCTACTTTGAACAGCCTGTAACTTATCTGAAAGCCACCAACCCGTGATTTTTCTTCAGAAAACAGGAAGCCTATTACTAAAGAGAGTTACATCCAAATCAGAATTACTCTAATTTTAGAGATGTGTCACTGCCCCGCTGAAAGCAATCTTATTAGATAATATTTATCCACAATCTGACACACGATACCTTTCTTGTCATCTCCAGCAGCAACCTCAGCCAAGTAGCGGTAGTAGTCTCCTTTCATTTTCAAATAGAAAACTTTACTTTCTGCTTGTGAAGCATTAGGGATCAAGAACTTTTCCAACAGAGACTAAAAGAGAAACAAAGAACACAGTGTTTTGAACATACATACTTCTACAGCATACTGAACCAACAATTCAATTATATTTCAATCTCTTTCAAAGTCAAGACAGGTTTATTTTTTGCTTATTTTCTTCACATCTTACATAACATATTCAGCTAGAGAATGAGTTCTGGATCACAGCTCTAGGTACAAAAAGGAATGCTGAACGCTGTGACTTGATAGAGAGAAGGCAGCGGAGTCAATTTAGCAGGTGAGCCTTGTACGACCAAAGGAAGTGTTTCTGTAAGCCTTATAAAAATAAGGTAGTCCAAAGACTCTGGGCAGAGGGTATACCATGGAATAAAGTCTACTTCCACAAAAGACAAAGAAAGGATATGAAGCATCAGCTGCCAAATCAGAGACTGAATTATTTCACATAGGCAATAAATAAGTTTCCTTAGAGCAGTTCCCATTAACTGGAATGCTGTATAGGCACTGCCAGCAAGAAACTGAAAGGTGAACCTGTATTCTTGCATTTCCAGACAGCTGACAATCTGACATTCAGCTCTGCAGCATCTCTACTTGACACCTAACAGGTGTCTCCTCTATCTTACAAAGCAAAGCTCTCTGGAGACACTCCACCAACTTCTCCCTGTGGGCTGACAGGTCAGACTAGGTTTTTCTAGATTATTCTAACTGCTTGTTAACACAGCAAGTTCCCAGCTGAGGCCATCATGTAATTTAGCATGAGTTCTGCTATGATGAAAAGAAAAAAAGGAAAAAAATCACTAGCTCCAACACATTTAGTCAAATTAAGGTACAAGCTTGTCAAACTTCAAGACACGAGTAATTGAAGTCAGACTTAGAAAGAAAAGCCAGTTATTCGAAAGTCAAAAAAACCCACAGAAGCACTCCTGAATCAGTCAGAATTAAATCAGAAGCTGTTACATATACTTTACTAAGGCTCTGTAGCAAGTTATTTTTTAAAAAGAGGTTTTAAGTAGGACTTCCTGGGCATCTTCTTTTTCCTGTAAATTAGATGACTGACGGATGTTTCAGTTTTGCTTCACTTTTTTTAGCTCATATTTCCAGTGATGCCACAGAAATGCACAAACTAATTCAGCTCTAACTCCCAGAACAATGGCTGCTCTACAGCACTTGCCTCTTGATAGCACCCAGCGAGTTAAATGAATGTCTGACAGGACACACTCCGTAAGACACACCCTGGATATGGTAGGCTGCCACTACTGCACTGTGACACAGGCACTCACAGTACCTGCTCTCTTAACAGGCCAACTATTAAGCTACAGAAAGCTGTAATTCACAAAAAGAGTAAGAGTAAGTAAGTTGAGGTTTTTTTTTAATTTTTTTGCCTTTTTTCAATAGAAGTACTAATTCATTTATATAAATAATGCTACTATACAATAAAAACATGTAAGTCACCTTTCTTTATTGGCTTCAACATAGTGGATTTATTCAATCACCTTTAATATTAGACACTGCCAGAACTGCGGGAGTCGGTATGTAACTTAATTTTTTTAACTGTGGAGGGAGACATCAAAAAATAATGCATGCCCTTTGTTCTCATCTGAGTGACAGCAGAGACAATCCTTTGGCAACAGAAGGAACACAACACAAGCAAGTCAGCAGCAGAAGTATTTTTATGGAGCCAGTCAAATGGGCTGCGAGCTGCCTCACGCCAAAGGACCCTTTGTCAGGAGAAGAGTTCAGAGCCACCTCTGCCTCAGTGAGGCTGGAACACAGCAGAAGGACAGAAGAAATATGGGTCATGCGCCTCAACTCTCTGTGACAGCTCACACACCCTGTCCTCATTGTAAAAGAACTTCAAGGTTTGCAGTATGACATTTTCATGAGTGTCAAGAAACTCCAACTTCAGTGACAACTGAAGGTTACCAGCTGAGAATAAGGCTTCTTAACAGTTTTTCTCTGTAAGACTGCAATTAAGCCAGGTGTGTCAGTCTGCACCTACCCTTCTGGCACCATGAGGAGTTGTCTTCTTTCTGTACCCTCCATTAATTGGTCAGACCAAAATATTTTCAGTGATTCTAGAAACAGAAATTTATCATCATCTGTACAGAAGGTCGTTCCATTAAGAAGTACAGCTCTACTTGCTCCCACATCAGCAACCAAATTCCAGAATTGAACTTCACTTAGGTCACAAATGAGGTAAAGTTGTTTACAAACTGCATGGGTGAATTGCACCAGTAGACAGAGAAAAGATCATTAATTGTCTTCCTAATTAGACAGATACTAGCAGGGCAACAGCAGCTTGAACACTGTTATTCTTGTATTGAAAAAAGTTCTAAAGCCATGCTGAATTTCAAAGACTGCTGAACTAAGAAAATCCCTTTGAACAGCTACTCATAGAATATAGCCAAGTATTTTAGTTCCAACTCAGACTACACTAGGAGTTTGCTCATATCTGGATGAAAGAGTCTATTCTATACAAACAACACGGAGGACTGGTAGGCTACATATCTTTGGAAGAATTTTATTTATGCCAAATACTTCATTAACAGCAACAATAAAACCTGAAGGCAGATGAACATTTAAAAGATAGCACGTAAAATCATTGAAATGAGATCTCTACCCTATTATTTATCTAGTATTATGTATTCAGTTTCTCCTGTTTGGATTAGTCCATTTACTTCAGGATATATTTTGGTTTTCTGCCCTAAGTAAACACAGACCACTTGTCTGAAGTTAATCTGAAGATTCAAGGTACACTTATTTATCCTAGAGAGTGGCTCTGAAAGTGCAACCTGTATGGAGGTGGTGTGGCTACAGAAAGCCAGAAAGATAAGACCAATGAAACTACCGACATTTTAGAGTCCAATTACAGAAGACAGCATAATCAAAGGCATAACCAATCTAACACTTTGTTATCTGTCAACACATCAGCTTATAGGGAATATTGTTTATCTTATGGGGTTTTTAATAGCTTTAACTGCAAAGTTTCTCTGGAGGATACAATTTTCTTTTCCACAACGAGAAATATCTTGATATTTAAATGCTATTGATAGGTTGCTTGTCCAAAGCTTCCATAGTACGAGCAACATATGCCTACTTCCTCCCTCCCTGACCAGTTGATATGACAGTGTTTAGCAGTATAGAGCTAAAAGATCTATAAAGATCACCACACGGGCCACTGAAGAGCTAACAGCTAATCCAAGACCTGACCAGTAAGTCATCTGTAATTACTAAGGTGATCCTCATCGCTGCAATGCATGCAACACCCTGACAACTGCAGTCTGTGCAGCGTGTGTATATTACAGCTACATGATACGTAGTTCATGCTCATTCACGATGTTCCCGCTACCATGCAAAATTGCCACCCCATTTTCCTATATATTAATATGCACTAAGTACAACTCCATGAGCAGTTAATTAACTGCCTTGCAGTGCCTTGATCAGCATCTGCTAGAAACATTCTTTTAAACAAA